>JAKVIS010000568.1:0-63000 GCA_033119425.1 Bufotes viridis | reverse complement strand
CCACTTCAGCCCCTAGCTTAAACACCCTTAATGACCAGGCCACTTTTTACAATTCCGCACTACACTACTTTCACCGTTTATTGCTCCGTCATGCAACTTACCACCCAAATGAATTTTAACTCCTTTTCTTCTCACTAATAGAGCTTTCATTTGGTGGTATTTCATTGCTGCTGACATTTTTACTTTTTTTGCTATTAATCAAAAATTACCGAAATTTTTGCAAAAAAATGACATTTTTCACTTTCTGTTGTAAAATTTTTCAAAAAAAACTACATTTCTATATAAATTTTTCTCTAAATTTATTGTTCTACATGTCTTTGATAAAAAAAAATCCAATAAGTGTATATTTATTGGTTTGGGTAAAAGTTATAGCGTTTACAAACTATGGTGCAAAAAAGTGAATTTCCTCATTTTGAAGCAGCTCTGACTTTCTGAGCGCCTGTCATGTTGCTTCAGGTGCTAGAATGTCAGGATAGTATGAATACCCCCCAAATGACACCATTTTAGAAAGAAGACACCCCAAAGTATTCGCGGAGGGGCTTGGTGAGTTCATGTATCATTTCATTTTTTTTCACAAGTTAGCGGAAAATGACACTTTCTGAGAAAAAAAAAAAAAAAAAGTTTCAATTTCTGATAACTTCTGGCAAAAAAAAATAAAAAATCTCAGACGGACTCACTATGCCCCTCAGTGAATACCTTGGGGTGTCTACTTTCCTAAATGGAGTCATTTGTTGGGTGTGTTTACTGTTCTGGCATTTTGGGCGGGGCTAAATTGTGAGCCGCCATGTAAAACCTAAAGGTACTCGTTGGAATTTGGGCCCCTTTGCGCACCCAGGCTGCAAAAAAGCAGCACTTATGTGGTATCGCCGTACTCAGGAGAAGTAGGGCAATGTGTTTTGGGGTGTATTTTTACATATACCCATGTTGGGTGAGAGAAATATCTCTGTAAATTGTCAACTTTGTATAAAAAATTTTAAAAGTTGTCGCTTACAGAGATATTTTTCACACAAAGTATGGGTATATATAAAATACACCCCAAAACACATTGCCCTACTTCTCCTGAGTACGGCGATACCACATGTGTGCCACTTTTTGCAGCCTGGGTGCAAAGGCCCTAAAACCAATGAGTACCTTTAGGATTTCACAGGGCATTTTTACGCATTTGGATTCCAGACTTCTTCTCACCCTTTAGGGGCCCCTAAAATGCCAGGACAGTATAAATACCCACATGTGACCCCATTTTGAAAGAAGACACCCCAAGGTATTCTGTGAGGGGTATGGTGAGTTCATGTAAAATTTTATTTTTGTCACAAGTTAGTGGAATATGAGACTTTGTAAAAACAAAATGAAAAAAAAAAAAACAATTTCCGCTGACTTGTGCCAAAAATAAAAATTCTGTGAACTCGCCATACCCCTCACAGAATACCTTGGGTGTCTTCTTTCCACAATGGGGTCACATGTGGGGTATTTATACTGCCCTGGCATTTTAGGGTGCTAAGCGTGAGAATCCAAATGCGTAAAATGGCCTGTGAAATCCTAAAGGTACTCATTGGTTTTAAGGCCCTTTGCGCATCTTGGCTGCAAAAAGTGTCACTCATGTGGTATCGCCGTACTGAGAGAAGTAGGGCAATGTGTTTTGGGGTGTATTTTACATATACCCATACTGTGTGTGAGAAATATCGCTGTAAACGACAACTTCTTACATTTTTTATTCAAAGTTGTCAATATACAGAGATATTTCTCTCACCCAGCATGGGTATATGTAAAATACACCTAAAACACATCGTCCTACTTCTCCTGAGTACGGCGATGCCACATGTGTGACACTTTTGCAGCCAAGATGCGCAAAGGCCCAAATTCCAACGAGTACCTTTTAGGAGGGTATTTTTACGCATTTTCTTCTCACGCTTTAGGGCCCCTAAAATGCCAGGGCAGTATAAATACCTCATGTGACCCCATTTTGAAAGAAGACACCCTAAGGTATTCCATGAGGGACATGGCGAGTTCATAGAATATTTTTTTGGCACAAGTTAGTGGAAATTGATTTTTATTGTTTTTCTCACAAAGTCTCCTTTCCGCTAACTTTTGACAAAAGTTTAATTTTTCATGAACTCATTATGCCCCTCAGCGAATACCTTAGGGTGTCTTCTTTCCAAAATGGGGTCACATGTGGGGTATTTATACTGCCCTGGCATTTTAGGGTCCTAAAGCGTGAGAAGAAAATGCGTAAAAATACCCTCCTAAAAGGTACTCGTTGGAATTTGGGCCCTTTGCGCATCTTGGCTGCAAAAAGTGTCACACATGTGGCATCGCCGTACTCAGGAGAAGTAGGGCGATGTGTTTGGAGTGTATTTTACATATACCCATGCTGGGTGAGAGAAATATCTCTGTATATTGACAACTTTGAATAAAAAATGTAAGAAGTTGTCGTTTACAGCGATATTTCTCACACACAGTATGGGTATATGTAAAAATACACCCCAAACACATTTCCTACTTCTCCTCAGTACGGCGATACCACATGAGTGACACTTTTTGCAGCCAAGATGCAAAGGCCCTAAACCAATGAGTACCTTTAGGATTTCACAGGCCATTTTTACGCATTTGGATTCTCACGCTTTAGCACCCTAAAATGCCAGGGCAGTATAAATACCCCACATGTGACCCCATTGTGGAAAGAAGACACCCCAAGGTATTCTTTGAGGGTATGGCGAGTTCACAGAAAAAAAAATTTGGCACAAGTTAGCGGAAATTGTTTTTTTTTTTTTTTTTTACAGTCTCATATTCCACTAACTTGTGACAAAAATAAAATTTTCCATGAACTCGCCATACCCCTCACGGAATACCTTGGGGTGTCTTCTTTCTAAAATGGGGTCACATGTGGGGTTTTTGTACTGCCCTGGCATTTGAGGGTCTCCGCAATCATTACACGTATAGCCAGCATTAGGAGTTTCTGCGATTCTCCGTATATTGAGCATACGGGTAATGAGATTTTTTTTTTCCGTTCAGCCTCTGCGCTGAAAAAAAAAAAAAAATGAACGGCACAGATTTTTTCATTCGCAATGTGGATGAAAAAATCTCTGCCAAAATCAGTGACTGCGGTGGGCTGGGCGCTAGCTACCTAACAAGTAGCTAGCTAACTGGCGGTGATAAGGGACCCTTATGCCCCATTCACACGTCCGCAATTCTGTTTACGGAACGGAATTGCGGACCCATTGATTTCTATGGGGACAGACTTTGTCCCGCTCGGATCCGGAATTACGGATCTGCGCTTCCGGGTCTGCACTTCCGTTCCGCAAAAATATAGAACATGTCCTATTCTTGTCCTCAATTGCAGACAAGAAAAAGCATTTTCTATATAGTTCTGGCAATGTGCGGATCTGCAAAATGCGGAAAGCACATTGCTGGTGTCCGTGTTTTGAGGATCCGCGGATCGGATCCGCGGATCGGATCCGCGGATCGGATCCTCGGATCCGTGAATCCACGGATCCGTGAATCCACGGATCCGCAAAACACATATGGACGTCTGAATGGAGCCTTACAAGGGGTGTGATCAATGACAGGGGGGTGATCAGGGGGTCTAGATGGGGTGATCAAGGGGTTAATAGGTGAGGGGGTGGGGGGTTAGTGTAGTGTTTGGTGCAACTTTTACTGTAGTTACCTGGTCCTCTGGTGGTCGATCCCAGAAAATGGGACCACCAGAGGACCAGGTAGCAGCTATATCAGACGCTGTTCATAAAACAGCGTCTGATATAGCTGTTTGATGCGATTTATATCGCATCTACAGCCTGCCAGCGATTGATCATCCTTACGCAAGGATTTTAAACAAATTGCAACGAGGGTTGATGCCCTTGAGACTGACCATGATGCCACGCGTAAATATATTGCCCGTCTGCAATCGGTTATTACGTGCTACTTCCACAATATTGGGGAGAACTCCAGACACCTGGAAGATCTTGATAACCGGGGCCGTAGGAACAATATTAGAGTTTGTGGTCTGCCGGAGTCTGACAGGGAGGAGAATCTTCAAGAAACCTTGGGAGATTTATTTCACTTCATTCTGGGGTCCCAGTCACCTCAACCTGCCCAAAGGGCCTTGCTCCCGAAGAATTCTTCTGGCCAGCCACATGATGTCATCTGCTGCGTGCATGATTTCGAACTCAAGGAGTCCATAATATCGAAGGCCCGCACCCTCCGGACCATTGAATACGGTGTAACCCAAGTGAAACTATACTAAGATCTGTCCTGGCTCACACTTGAGAAACGAAGAGCCCTGCAACCCCTCCTTTCAGCATTACGGGACAGGAAAATTCCATACCGTTGGGGTTATCCGTTCGCCCTGGTAGCAAAACGCAATGGAAGGTCTTGAAATCAATTAAAAATTTGTCCTCCTTTTGCTCCAATATGGACATTCCTATACCCCGGACTGAGGACTGGGAGGTTCCTGACCCACCACCTGCTCTCCCTCCCATCTGGAGTCCTGTCCGCAACAAGAAACATCGGGTGTCCACGCCAGTGGAGTTGTCTGACCTGCAACCTCGTGGTGTTCCCTCATGATCTCTCTACTTGTGAGATGGTCCCCATCGCTTGTTCTCTGTTCTTATTTTAGGCACTCAGGGACGGTTCCTTTCCATCCCTCTTGCAATTCCATAGTTTGACCCAGTGATATTGATTGCTCTTACTTATTTTCTATTTGTTATGCCCTGGTTCATGCGTGCCATGTTATTTTATTATTGTGCACTAATTGCTTTGTGCTCTCATCATTGCCTTCCTACACAAGGCTTGCTCAGCCATGTCTCCACCTTAGGGGAATATTTCTCCGCCCCCTTCCTCTCTCTTACTCCATTTGTGAGTGGGGAAATGAGACAGGGCCTTCTTGCATTATATTGGGCTACCTCACTGTACCCCATCTGTGCCTTAGAGCCCAATGATTGGAATAATCCATTTTTTTGTTTTATCTCAGTTGACCTGTGTCCCCCCTGCTACCCTTATGTTTTTTTCCCTTCCCCATGTCCCTATTTTATGCACTCTAACCTATTTGTTCTCTTTCTGTGGGCGAGGACCTCTTGGTGGTCGCACCTTCGGTGTCTTAGTAATTGAATATCAAAAAGAAAGTATGGTCTTTCCTGTTTTTAGATTATGGTTCGTTGCATGTCCTTAAATGTTAAAGGATTAAACTCTAATGCTAAGCGTAGGTTAGCCTTATCTGAATGTCAGGCTCAGAGAGTCGACGTGTTTTTTTCTTTAGAGGAAACCCATTTTGATGCCTCTGGTTCTTTTAAGTTTGCAGCTAGACATTACCCCAAGGTATTCTCAGCATCCTCTGGTAAACAGAAGACAGGTGTAGCCATTCTTATTTCAGCCTCCTGCCCCATCTGGGCGGATTCCTACATAACAGACCCATTGGGTAGATATATAATTCTTAGGGCTTCCCTGTGAGGTACCCCCCCTCATCATGTGTAATTTGTACACCCTGAATACGTCACAGATTGCCTTTCTCAAAAAAGTACTCATGCAAGTATCCAAGTTCCTCCCGGCAGCTTGTTGGTGGGGGGAGACTTTAATCTCTCCTTCTCAGAATCCCTGGATAGATTGCACCTGACAGGAGGCACTCCCTCTAGGGAACAACGCAGACTGTCACACTAAGTTAGGCGGTTGATCCGGCGCTATGAATTGTATGATTTGTGGCGTATAAATTATCCTACATCTAAGACATTCACTTTTTACTCCCATCCCCATAGCACACATTCACGCATTGACCCTAGAAAGGCAGTTACTGCCCCACAGCTCGCGACTTTTATTAAGACGTATTGTTATCAAAAATTACAAAAATTTTGAAAAATTAGCAATTTTCCAAGTTTGAATTTCTCTACTTCTAGAATACAAAGTAATATCGCCAAAAAAGTTATTAACTTGCATTCTCCATATGTCTACTTCATGTATGGATCATATTGGGAATGCCATTTTATTTTTGGGGACGTTACAAGGCTTACAAGTTTAGAAGCAAATCTTGAAATTTTTCAGAAATTTTCAAAAACCCACTTTTTAGGGACCAGTTCAGGTCTGAAGTCACTTTGTGAGGCTTACATTATAGAAACCACCCAAAAAATACCCCATACTAGAAACTACACCCCTCAAAGTATTAAAAAATTATTTTACAAACATCGTTGACCCTTTAGGTGTTTCACAAGAGTTAATGGGATATGGCGCTAAAATGTCAGAATTTAGATTTATTCGCAAATTTTCCATTTTAGTCAATTTTTTCCAGTAACTAAGCAAGGGTTAAAAGCCAAACAAAGCCCCAATTCTGTAGTTTGCAGAAACACCCAATATGTGGTTATAAACTACTGTATGGCCATGCGGCAGGGCAGAGAGGGAAAGGAGCGCCATGTGGTTTTTGGAAGGCAGATTTTGCCGGACTGGTTTATCTACACCATGTCCCATATGAAACTCCATAAAAGTGACAATATTTTGGAAAACTACGGGATAAGGAGGCAGTTTTGTTTGGACTATTTTTAGGGTACATATGATTTTTGGTTGCTCTATATTACATTTTTGTTATCAAAAATAGAAATTCTGAAATTTCATCTCCATTTGCCATAAACTCTTGAGGAACACCTAAAGGGTTAACAAAGTTTGTAAAATAAGTTTTAAATACCTTGAGGGGTGTAGTTTATTAGTTGGGGGTCACTTTTATGGAATTTATACTCTAGGAGTACATCAGGGGGTTCTTCACATGGGACATGGTGTCAAAAAAAGGCCATCAAAATCAGCCTTACAGAAACCATATGGCGTTCCTTTCCTTCTGCACCCTGCCATGTGCCCGTACAGCAGTTTACCACCATATATGGGGTGTTTCTGTAAACTACAGAATCAGGACAATGCATTTTAAGTTTTATTCGGCTGTTAACCCTTGCTTTGTTATTGGAAAGAATTGATTAAAATAGAAAATTTGCCCAAAAATTGCTGTTTTGGCATCATTTTTATTTTATTTTTTTGACCGTGTTCATTTTAGGGGTTAGGTCATGGGGTATTTGTATAGAGAAGATTACTACAGACGTTGAAATACATAATTTGTCTACGTTTTAAAATGTATTTAGATTTAACACCATATTATCCTTTTTGAAAAAAAAAAATATTTGTATCTACACTGTCAAAGAGTCATTTTTTTAAAGTTTTTATCCGATTGTCTTAGGTAGGGGCTCATTTTTTGCAGGATCAGAGGACAGTTTTTTTGCTATTACATTTTTTTTTTGCTATTACTTTTTTTGGGCATGTAATGTTGACAAAAAAAAAAATCCTTTTTTGCACCGTTTTCTTTTTTACTGTGTTAATCTAAAAGGTTAGATCATGGGGTATTTTTATAGAGCAGAATATTACGGACGCGGTGATACCTAATTTGTCTACTTTTTAACATTTATTTAGGTTTAACACTATATTATCCTATTTGAAATAAAAAAATAAAATAGTATCTACACTGTCTAAGAGTCAGTTATTTGTAACTTTTTATCGTATTGTCTTAGGTAGGGGCTCATTTTTAGCGGGATGAGAGGACAGTTTTATTGACACTATTTTGGGGGGCATATGACTTTTTGATCGCTTGCTATTTCTCTTTTTGTGATGGAAGGTGACAAAAGATTCCTTTTATTGCACTTTTTTTTTACCATGTTAATCTAAGAGGTTAGGTCATGGGGTATTTTTATAGAGCAGATTAATATGGATGCGGTGAAACCTAATTTGTCTACTTTTTTAAATTATTTTAGGTACCCCCTGATGCAACCAATAATACAGAGGCCCGGATGATCAGGCAGGCGTCACACTGAGTGGTGATGTCTTTCCTTATCCCTCTCCTGTGACACACTCTGCACCTTTTTTGGGTCCGTCCCTTCTTTCCAGT
Source organism: Bufotes viridis (assembly GCA_033119425.1). NCBI lineage: Eukaryota > Metazoa > Chordata > Amphibia > Anura > Bufonidae > Bufotes > Bufotes viridis. The sequence continues at coordinate 55,103 of JAKVIS010000568.1, read as the reverse complement.
ATGGGGGACCACACCTGGAAAGTGTTGGCCAGGGACGATCCGGGCGCCTCCAGTTCCTGAGGTACTCCGGCCTGCTCTTTCCTGATCAGAAAAGATCAGGGCCTTGAGGACTGCACCATAGAACTGCAGGAATTTCCCTTTGTTGCCAGTGCAATGGAACAGTACAAAAGAGTTGTACATGGAAAACTAGACCGCAAATGTTTTGTACCATGTCTGGAATTTGCACATGGCATTATATGGCTTGAGGACTTGATCAGAGAGATCAACTCCTCTCATATACCAATTTTTGTCGACGATACAATCGGTCTTAAGGACCGTTGCCGCGGTACCTCGCACAGGGACGGGGGTGATGTCGTTACCGTGAATTGTGGTCAGTACAAGGACAACCCTCTTGTCCTTATATCTGAAAAGCAACAGGTTTTCACTGGTAAGGGCATGGGTCTCACCCCTGGGAATAGATACCTGGAGGGGGTATGTAGGAAGGCTGCGTTGATTTTTCCGCGCGGTCCCCCAAACGGTCGTGGATCTGGCCGCGAGGGAGTGGAACAAGGGGATACTAGTATAAAAGTTATCCACGTACAGGTAGTAACCCTTATCTAGCAGTGGGTGCATAAGGTCCCACACAAGTTTCCCGCTAACACCCAGAGTGGGGGGACATTCTGGGGGTTCAATACGGGAATCTCGCCCCTCGTATACACGAAAATCCGTAAGTGTACCCTGAGGTATGCTCACAAAGTTTCTACAGCTTCACGCCATACCTTGCACGCTTTGAGGGAACATACTGGCGGAAAATGAGTCTCCCCTTGAAAGCAATCAGAGAATCATCAACCGCAACCTCCCTTCCAAGTACATAGGCCTCCAAAAATTTGGCCCCGGACATGATGCATTATCTGCATAATGCAGGCATTTCCGCATGGCCTCAAACCGGGAGTGTGTCATGGCCGTACTGTAAACTGGGGTCTGGTAGAGGACGTCCCCACTCCAGTACAGCCTGACACTAGGTTTTTTGACTAGGCCCATGTGCAGCACAAAGCTCCAAAACTGCCTCATCTCGGCTGCACTGACCGGGGTCCAGCCACCGGACCTAGCCAAAAAAGAGCCCGGGAGTTGAGCAATGAACTGTTGGGGCATACAGATTCTTTTGCTCCACCATCAGATTCACAAACGGGTCTCTGAAAAAAAGACTAAAAAAGTTGTAATCAGTGAAGCCCACTGTGGGAATCCTGGTTGACCAACAAAATCAGGAATCACAGGCTTAAAATCATCTGGGGTACAACATTGAAGTTCACCGGTAGGGGGCTCAGGTGAACTTATCTGGTGGGCTGGAAAACTAGTATGAGCCCCAGAGCTGCTCGTACTAGGGTTGGCCACAGGGCTAGATGATGAGGAGGATGCGGATGAAAAAAGGAATGTGGGGTCATCCTCGTCCCCACTGGGGCTCTCGGACTCAGAGGCAAGCTGGGCGTATGCCTCCTCAGCCGAGAACATCCGGCAGGCCATAGGGGAGTGAGTGTGCATGTGTGTGTGTGTGTGTGTGCATGCGTGCGTGGAAACCTTTATTCAGTGTGTGTGTGTGTGTGTCTGTGTGTGTGTGTGTGTGGGGGGCACGGGTGTTCCCGGACTTTTCCCTAAACCTAACAGGGAAAAATAAAAATAAAAACTAACTAACTAAAAAAAAAGAGCCAAATAAATTTTGAAAAGAAAAAAAAAAAATGTCAAACTCTCTGATCAGCCGTCCGAAGCTGACCAGCGGTGGGGTGGGCGATGCACTTACAGTGGCTGCACTCTAAAGAGTGCGGGCCACTGTCAGCCTACCCAAAAAAAACAAAAAACGCTTGCGCCCCCCAAAAGTAGGTGTGGTCAAAGGGGCAAGCTGCAGCACCCCTGGGGGAGTCTAGGGTCACACAGCTGTGCTGTGGACCCCAGACACCCTAAGAGTGTGATGCAATAGTTCAAAATTAACTCTCATCTCTCCTAAATGTCTCCCTGCCTGAATCAAACCTTTCCCTAACCTGTTCCTAACCTACCTTTTAGTGTCAGATGGCACTTTGGAGGATCAGGGTGAGATCTGTGGGTGCTCGGGGCTCTGGGCTCTCCAGCTGCACTGCAGGCTCCTCTTTCCTAGCTCTTTCCTCCGATGCAAAATGGAGGCGCTGAGGAGAGCATGGGGGAGTTACTCCCGCCCACCCGTGCAGCCAATAGGAAGCGATCCTGTGAGGTGATGACACCATCACCTCACAGGATCTAAGGATGGTGATCGCCATCCTATTTCAGGTTATCGGGTCACCAGAGATCCGAATAACCCAGAAACGCAGCAAATCGCAGGTCTGAATTGACCTGCGGTTTGCTGTGATTGCCGATACGTGGGGTCACAGGGCCCCCCTAGGCATTGTTACAGAGTGCCTGATGAATGATGATCGGTAGTGCACATGGAGATGATCGGTAGTGCACATGACGCACAGGTACGTCATGTGTCCTTAAGTACCAGGACACCATGACGTACCGGTACGTCATGTGTCCTTAAGGGGTTAAAACCCGCAAAACATGCGGGGCGGAGACTCAAGAATTCTGCTGGAGCACATGAGGTACTCGGCCAAGTACCGCCATGTGCCGAGCTGGACGGGTACTCAGCCGAGCATGCTCGCTCATCACTAGCGGTGATGTCATTGGGACTGCATGCATCAGGACGCAGCAACACAAGCCACAGATAAAACTTTGGTCTGCATCGCAGACAGCAGCGGGGGCGTCAGTTTTTTTTTTTATACTAAATGTCCACACTGCTGGGGGCACCAGGGATGGAGGAAGGAGATTATATATACAGTACCTGGCACTATTGGGGAGGAATGGTGGAGCATTGTATACATAATGGAACTACGGTGGAACATTATATATACTATATATCCACTATATATTGGAACTAGTGGAGGGCACTCCAGGGGGACATTAGAGCCACTGGGAGCATTATGGTTATATTTTTATTACTAGAGTACTGTAGGGGCGTTATTATTATTTGACGCAATATGGAGGGCATTGCTACTAATGGGGAGTATTATCACTATTGGGGGCACCATTACTAATGAGGGCAGTCTGGGTGCGTAGTATAGTATAGTGTTTGTGGACATGGGGGGGAGCAGAACAAGCAGAGTATTACCTTCAAGAGGTTCTTTGTTTTTTTTTCTTATTGATGACCTATACTTAGGATAGGTCATCAATATTAGATCGACGGGGGTCTGAGCATCTAGCATCCCATATCGCAGAGACAAACAGACCCTCTGCACATGTGCTGCCGGGTGGAAGGGGGGGACACAGTGAGTTTACACTGGGTCATTGGTGTTTGTGTATTTATACTAGTGTGTGTGTGTGTATATATATATGTAGTTAAGGCTGTAATCAGCCTGTATTTGTGGGAGGGGCATGCTATATTTAATCGCCCCTCCCGCAGCAGCCCGTGTGCGCTGACAAACCGGTCAGCTTACCCACGTCACGGCGTCACTTCCGGTTCCGGCCAAGCTCGGGTCGCATCTCCGGCTGAAGCTGCCTTCCGCCCACAGCCGCCTCTACTCTCGGCTGGGTAAGTGTCGGGGGAGATCGCAACAGGCGCGATCTCCCCCTCTCCTCACAGCTTACCTGGGGGCCGCGCTCTCCCGCCCGCTTCTCCCGTTCCCTAGTAGGTCAGATTGGTTGGTACACTTCCATATTTGATTTGCAGTCCATTCTGTTCATTTATTCCTATTACCTACACACCTCACAGCAGGTCCCCAAAAAAAAAAAAAAGATCCAGTTAACTCTTTGCTGCTCTGCTCTTCCAGTCATTGTATTTTCAAGACTAAAAGTTGTCACAGTCCCGCCCCTTTCAATAAGGCTTCAGAATGTCTGTAAATTTTAACTACTGCTCAATTGTTGGACCCCTTTAAAATATACTGTCCTCCCCCATATAACTGATCCTTGTCACAGGCTTCAGAAAAAGAATAGAGAAAGCCCATAAAGGGGAAGGTATACTTTAAATTTCTAATTGAAGGGATTGTCAACTTTTACCATTTTACCATGGCCCCTAAAAATAAACTAGACACAGGGTGCCCTGATCCTGGTATCCCCAGCAAGCAGCACAAGTCTGTGGGGGAACCAGCAGCAAAAATTAAATTCTGCTACAGCGCCCCCGCAGTAGAAAAGAAACATTGCACAAATACCTTCAGGAGGCGTCGTTTACTCCAGACATTATAAATCAAAGAGGTTTACGTTAAACTGGGTTGCCCATCTTGGACCAAAACATTTTGCAAGTATCAGCTAGATCACAATTTAGCAGTAATGTACTGTACTCTACAACATCATACATGGTCAAGGGCATATATTCCCCCTTCTCTGCCATCACAAAGCCTATAACTGAGTACTACCATGTGCAATAGTTCTTACAGTCATCAGATCAGCATGTGTCTTACCACCTTTGCAGTCTGCGGCTCAGGGTCGGGCAGCCCAGCAGTTTTTGACCATCTCGTAGTTAGCAGTAGTTCTGCTACATATCTGGTTACGCTGGGTGTTGCGGCTGTTATATTCACACATTTTTTCGTCCGGCAGGTCACAGCCGTTCAGCATGCCGCATCTATATTGTGTTTATTTTTGTTGCCCGCTGATTTCATGTATCCATACAGGGTGTCACGGTTCACAACCACCGTCCTTCGCCAGGCTTCACTGTCATTTCCTGGATCGCCCAGGAGGGTCTCGGTACGTGGATAGGCCACGCTTATCTTTTGGGGGACATTTGTATGCTTTGTGTCTCACAATTCGTTTGGATTGCTCAGGTTATTTTTCATCTTTAGCGTTCCTCCTACTAATCGGTGGACCTCGTTTTTCTTGCCTCTGGTTTCTCAGGTAGGGATCCTGACCAGTTCAGGTCTTTTGGTTTAATCTCCCGGATCGCCCGGGTTTTGCTCTCCCCTCCATTCTACTTGCCGCTCACTCTAGGGTGTTAAGGTACACTACTCGGTTCGCCGGGTCGGTCCCCTGGATCGCCCAGGCCTCTGTCTCCTGGATCGCCCAGGCCTCTGTCTCCTGGATCGCCCAGGCCTCTGTCTCCTGGATCACCCAGGCCTCTGTCTCCTGGATCGCCGAGGCCTCTGTCTCCTGGATCGCCCAGGCCTCTGTCTCCTGGATCGCCCAGGCCTCTGTCTCCTGGATCGCCCAGGCCTCTGTCTCCTGGATCGCCCAGGCCTCTGTCTCCTGGATCGCCCAGGTCTCGGTGTTCAAGTTGGCTTCTTACTCCCGTGAGGGTCCTGGCCTGCTCACCATGGTATCTCCCGGTCTCTGCTCGGTTAACACGTCCAGGCATAAGGGCTCATATTTTCCTGGGGTCGCCGCTTTCATCACTCTTTCGTTTCCACTCACCATTATCTGGGATCCCTCTATTAGTGACTTGCTTCTGTTCCAACCTTTCAGGTCATCATCGTTGGAATTAACTCAGGTTCCAAAGGTAAGTGTTGTTATTTTTCTTGCGGCCGAGCCGTGCCCGCCCGCTCTAAGGTCTTCTCCTTCCTTAGTTACACATAGGTCCTGTCAGTCCCAGTCAGAGGTCTACGGGCTATCTTCTCAGGTAAGTGTCTCGATTAATTCTGCTGACTTAATTCAACCGCGTTAGGATGGTGTCATTTTATTCATGTATCGTGTGCAGGGCCAGAATGTCTCACGTGTCGGATCTGGAGGACAATCTGTCGCTTCCGGGATCTTCGGTGTCAGGCCACACCAGCTCGGCCTCTCTGAGGACTTGGACAGTCGCGAGGTTGATTGCAGAACTCAATAGGAAGGGGATCCGCCATTCTGCATCGGCCAGGAAAGCAGAACTATATCGTCTATTGATGACGTCAGGGGGTCCTGCTCCGAGGCCAGTGGAAGACCAATCCAGCCCTCCTGCCATTCAGCAGGCCTTAGCCCATATACAGTCATCCCTGGATGGCCTGGCTAGTTCTATGTCAGACATCCAAGCCAGGGTCACAGTATTAGAGGCTGGGCCAGTCGTACTCCCAGCTCCGGTGGCTATAGATACTCCTGTGTCTTCACCGGATGTGGCAGGTAGGATGGCCTATAGTCCGCAGATCGCCCCCTCCCATTTCATTCCTGACCATATAAAGAAGGATATTCTGGCCGGTAGGGATGTGAACCTCGCATCCATCCTGATCGCGTCCCAGGATGTTTCTGAAAACAGGGTCATTAATTGTGGGGAGGTAGCGGTGGTGCTGAAGGCCAAGGACGCCCATCTCAACCGGAAACTTTCTGTCTCCGAGTTTGTCTTGGCTTTCAGCATCTACCGGGACATCATCTGCTCGCCCAACCCAACCGTAGGGAAGAACTGGATACCTACCTCTATCGGGTGATCGATTTGGGGCATAAGTACGGCGGGTCAGCATTTTACGACTATCACCGCTCTTTTTCCGCTAAGGCGGCTGCAGCCCTGTCCCAGTTTCAGTTCACCACAAACTGGGCTGACCTCGACATGGAGCTGTTCTGCCGCCATTTTGCAGGCCTCCGGGCACCAGCATGCTCCAATTGCCAATCAATTTTTCATACGTCCGAGTGGTGCCCTAACCTGCCCAGTTCTTCCCAACCGGGTCCCTCTCAGAGCTTGCCTAGCACTTCCAAGAATCCCGCCCCTGCGGACAAATTGGGCAGGCCGATTGTGTATTTAGGCAGTAGCCAAATATGTAATAACTTTAATGCGGGGGGCTGTTCTTTTAACGCATGCAGGGCCCTTCATATCTGCTCGGCCTGTTTTCGTGCTCATCCTCGCTCCTCCTGCTCCAGGAAACCGAGAAGCTCCTGACTAGCCGACATTAACATCGAAATGCTAGCCATCCTGCTGTCGGATCATCCTGATCAGCGCTTCGTGGGTTTCCTGTTGGCCGGTTTCAGGGAGGGCTTTCACACGGGGCTCGTTTCCCTTCCCCAAGCCTCGTGGGAGGGCCCCAATCTGCGCTCGGCCATCAGCGACCCAGAAGCTGTAAGCTCCCTTCTGGCCTCTGAGGTAGAGAAAGGCTTCATGATCGGCCCATTGCCCTGGATTCCATTTCGTGTATGGAGAATCAACCCTATTGGTCTCGTGTCTAAACAGTCCAGCAATAAAAAAAGGCTAATCTATGATCTCTCAGCGCCTTATAACTCCTCTGTTCCCAGCCTGAATTCCCTCATCCCATCCGAGGAATATACCATGCAATACTCGTCGGTGGATGAAGCTATTCAACTCATCATGCAATCAGGGGCTGGTTCTTGGCTCGCCAAAGTTGACATCTCTGATGCCTTCAAACTCCTTCCGGTGCACCCCCACCTTTGGGGATACTATGGCATCAGGTGGTTCGACCAATATTACTTCGCCAACAGGTTGACCTTTGGATCCAAGAGCAGCCCCTGGTTTTTTCGATCAATTCGCAAAGGCCCTCCACTGGATCTTGGTGCACCGTGGGGGCCTTCCTATGGTGATCCATTATTTAGATGACTTTTTGCTTATCGAGGGCCCCCAGCGTTCCCTTTCTGTCCCATCCACATTGTTGAACATTTTTGCTCAGCTCCAAGTTCCGGTGGCCTCCACCAAGACCGAGGGTCCTGCCACCCAGGTCACTTTCCTAGTGATTACTCTGGACTCGATCAGCATGCAAGCTAGCCTCCCTCCCGCAAAATTTACCAAGATCCGTTCAGCGATTTCCAGGGCAGTCAGTGTTCGGGCCCTGACCAAAACGGAGCTTCATTCCCTACTAGGGTTGCTCAGCCACGCCACCAGAGTCATGCCTCAAGGTCGGTCCTTTCTCTCCAGACTCTTGCAGCTCCTACCAGCAGCCCAGGATCAGGACTCGGTCGTTCACCTGGACAGCCATGCCCTTGCGGACTTATCCATGTGGAACACATTCCTTACCGAGTGGAATGGCATTTCTTTTTTTGTTACACGCTGGGATTCTTCTTCCCCCATGGTTTCCTCTGACGCGGCCGGTTCTACCGGGTTCGCTGCTATCTTCGGTTCCCATTGGCTGGCTGCCAGGTGGCCGACCGAGATCAGCGCTGATCCTGCTGCCATCTCCTCTTCCCCTCTTTTGGAGTTATTTCCAATAGTGGCAGCTGCTTTGGTCTGGGGGGACAGTTGGTCCAATTCTTCTGTGCTTTTTGTCACCGATAGTCACACCCTAGTGGACATTGTCAAAGCTGGCCGCACCAGGTCCCACAAAATCATGTCACTCCTCCGCAGATTGGTCTGGCTCTCCCTGAAGTTTAATTTTCATTATCGGTGTGAACATATACCAGGGGAATCTAACAGGGCAGAAGACGCGCTATCCTGTTTTAACTTTAATGTATTTTTTCAGGAGATGCCCGGAGCAGATCCCGTCGGAGTCCAAGTACCTCCATTAGCCATGTTCACACTGGATTAGTGCCCCTTCTGGCTCAGGCCGAAGTCCTGATAAAAGGCTCCTTATCCTATAACACCGCAAAGAACTATAAGGCAGGGATGAAGGTCTTCAGGAGGTTCGGGGATCCCTTTCCCAGGGGGCAACTAGATGAGATATCATATTTTCTAGCATTCATCGCTTACTGCCACTCCCAGCTTCACCTCTCTCCAAACACCATCAAGGTGTATTTAGCGGGCATCCAACATCATCGTATGCGGCTCCACCCGTCCAGGGACTCCATACTCTCAGTTCATGCTATCAGGGCTACCCTCAGGGGCTTACAGAAAGCTGGGGGGGTGCCCGGTCCAAGAGACTTCCGGTCTCGGGCGAGTTGTTTAGAGCCCTGTCATCTGCCCTAGACGGCTGCCCTTTTGGGCCCTCTCTCAGCCTGACATTGAAAGCTGCAATCTACCTGGGATTTTACGGCTTCCTTAGGCCTGGGGAGTTTACCACTAGACCAGGCCAGCGCAGGTGCCTCCGGAGGTCTCACCTGAAGAAGGTAGATAGCCACTACGTTCTCTACCTTCAAGTCACCAAGACCAACCAGACAGGACCTCCGACCGAAGTCCGGTTCTACCCGACGGGGAACCAATGGTGCCCAGTCAAGGTTTGCGGTCAGCTGTGCTCTTCATTATCAGATTTCCCCCGATGGACCGTTACTTCCTTGCGAAGGTAAACCTCTCACCGCTAATGTGTTCATGTCTCACATCCAGCTCGCTCATCCAGGGAATGGGCTTAGACCCCAGCACAATTTCAGGTCATTCCTTCAGAATCGGGCGGCATCGTCTGCCTCAAAGCATAACACTCCGGCCCATATTATTCGGTCCATGGGGCGGTGGCGTTCTTCCTGCTTCACCAGGTATATCCCGAATCCACAGCAGGAGATTGCTCAAGCATTTTGTCATCTAGCTTTGTAATAAGAGTCTAATAAACGATTATGCAAACTACATGGAGTCTTTTGCCCCCTTCCTGGCATACCCGCGTCGTGGCTCCCGGAACACCACAGCCACTTTGTAGGTAGGGGTTACCGCTCGTCCGAGTGTTAGCCCTGACCACAAGTAGTTAAGGCTGTAATCAGCCTGTATTTGTGGGAGGGGCATGCTATATTTAATCGCCCCTCCCGCAGCAGGCCGTGTGCGCTGACAAACCGGTCAGCTTACTCTCCCACCCATCCCCTTTCTCTTCATCTAACCTAGGGTATGCCCCCTTCCTGGCATACCCGCGTCGTGGCTCCCGGCACACCACAGCCACTTTGTAGGTAGGGGTTACCGCACGTCCAAGTGTTAGCCCTGACCACAAATATATATACACATACATACATATCCTTCAAATTCTGAAGGGGGGGGGGTTCAGTCCCTGCCCTTCATTGCCTAATTACTAATAGCCTATTTCTAAGAAGGCAATGGGAGAGAGGTGGTACTGAACCTTCTTCAGAATTTGAAGCATATGTCTGTCTATGTAATATTATGTGTATATATATATATTGTGGGGAGTCGCTCTGGTAGACAGCGGTGCGGGTGCAGTATAGAGGCACAAGGGAGTCCAGAAGGTGCGGAAAACAGTGTTTTATTCACACTTGCATCAAATTAACAGCAGTCACTTGGTGTTAAATCACACACACATCAGAAAACGAGTGGAAAAACAAAAAGTCCAAACACAGGTTCCAATCACCTGGGAGGTTTGAGGTGCGGGTTCGCACCCGGCTGTCAGCCCAGCCGCAGGACAATCCACCATCAGGCTTCCAGAAATAACCCCACTTGGCTGAGCTCCTTCCTCCAGGTCAGAGAGCTCCACAGCACTGTGATCAGCTCCAGGACAAACACTCTCACAGCTGCTGGTGCTGGCTGAGTTTTTAAACCCAGCCCAAAACCAGGACTGGGTCGTGGGGAGCAGCCACCCACCCTACACTTTAGCTGCTCCCGGTAAGAGCCGGCCCGGATCGGCTTTGCAGCCATGCTATTTAGCAAATGTGTCAGTAGCACTACCTGCTACTGACATCAACAAACGGCTCTTACCTCACCGAGGCTATGAACCTCGGTGACACGTACCTGCCATCTAGGACGGCACCCTGCACCTTACCACATACCCCCCTTTGTTCAACCCTGAGGGGTGGACACACGACAAACAGTGTACCCGGGAGAGTGCGTCTGCATTTTTAACAACCGGCCCGCTCTGTGCTCCACCGTGAATTTAAAATTCTGTAGGGACAGAAACCACCTGGTGACCCGGGCATTCCTCTCTTTGGCTTGGCACATCCACTTGAGTGGGGAGTGGTCGGTCACCAGGCGGAAGCTTCTGCCCAACAGGTAATAACGGAGGGCCTCGAGTGCCCACTTGATGGCCAGGCACTCTCTCTCGACTATGCTGTACCTGGTCTCGGCTGGGGTGAGCTTGCGGCTGAGGAAGACAACGGGATGCTCCTCCCCGTTGACTTCCTGCGATAGTACCGCACCAAGGCCAACCTCAGAGGCGTCGATCTGGACAACGAACTCTTTCCTGAAATCGGGTGTCACCAAAACCGGGACCCACACAGGGCCGATTTCAGGGCGGAGAAAGCCTTTTTCGCCTGCTCATTCCAGCGGACCATCCCTGTGTTACGCCCCTTTGATAACTCTGTCAATGGAGATGCGATAGTGGCAAAGTGGGGCACAAACCTCATGTAATACCCCACAATCCCCAGGAACGACTTTATCTGCCTGGTGGTGACCGGCCGGGGCCAACTCCGTATTGCCTCTACGTTATTTACCTGAGGCTTGATGACTCCCCGCCCAATGACATACCCCAGGTATTTGGTCTCTTCCAACCCAATCGCACACTTCTTTGGATTGGCGGTTAGACCAGCTTTCCTCAGGGCATCCACTACCGCCTGCACTTTGGGCAAATGGCTTTCCCAGTCGGTGCTGTGGATGATTACATCATCTAAGTTGGCCGAGGCGTACCGACGATGTGGTCGCAGCACTATGTCCATTAACCTTTGGAAGGTGGCGGGGGCGCCATGCAGGCCAAAGGGTAACACCTTGTAGTGATACAGGCCCTGCGAGGTAACAAAAGCGTTTTTTTCCTTGGCCGACTCCGTTAAGGGTACCTGCCAGTACCCTTTAGTGAGGTCCAGCACAGAAAAATAACGGGCTTGTCCTAAATTCTCAACAAGCTCGTCTACCCGGGGCATGGGATACGCGCCAAACTTGGACACTTCATTTAACTTGCGAAAGTCGTTGCAGAACCGCAACGTCCCATCCGGCTTGGGTATTAGGACTATGGGACTGGCCCACTCACTTTTTGATTCCTCAATGACATCGAGCTTCAACATTAATTGCACTTCCTCCGCGATGGCCCGTCGCCGAGCCTCGGGTACCCGGTATGGTTTTAACCGGATCTTGGCCTGAGGCTCAGTGACGATGTCATGTCGGATGAGAGACGTGCGGCCAGGAGGTCCGAGAACACATCCGTGTTCCGACTGATGAACTCCTGACTTCCTGAACTTGTTTGGAAGACAGGCTGTCTGCAATTTTACCGTGGTTACGGCTTCACAGGCCTCGAACTGTGGGGCTGGACCCTTTTCACCTAGAAGCCCTGGCCGGGGCTGTGGTCGCCGGCCGTGTCCCTATCTTTCCACGGCTTTAGTAAATTCACGTGGTACACCTGCTCCGGCTTGCGCCGCCTGGCTGGTGTACTTTGTAATTTACTTCCCTACCTTCTCGATCACCTCATAGGGGCCCTGCCACCTAGCTAAGAATTTGCTGTCAAGGGTGGGTACCAGAACCAAAACCCGATCTCCCGGATTGAAGCCCCGCACCCGAGCCTGACGATTGTACACCCTACTCTGGGCTTGTTGCGCTGCCTCCATATGCTCCCGGACCAGCGGCAACACCCTTTCCATCCGGTCCTGCATCTGGGTGACATACTCAATGACACTTTTGTGGGGGACAGGCTGTTGTTCCCATGCTTCCTTGGCGATATCCAACAGGCCCCGAGGGTGTCTGCCATAAAGCAGTTCGAAGGGCGAGAACCCAGTAGAGGCCTGGGGTACCTCTCGCACTGCGAACATGAGATAGGGCAGAAGCAGGTCCCAGTCCTTCCCATCTCTAGACACCACCCTTTTAACATATTTTTTAAAGTTTGGTTAAACCTCTCGACAAGACCGTCCGTTTGCGGATGGTAAACGGACGTCCGCAATTGCTTTATACGCAATAATTTACACAGTTCCCTCATAACTTTGGACATAAAGGGGTCCCTTGGTCTGTCAGAACCTCTTTGGCAGGCCCACACGGGAAAACATTTCCATTAACTCTTTGGCAATGAGCTTAGCTGAGGTATGTCGCAGAGGCACCGCCTCCGGATACCGAGTGGCATAGTCGAGAACTACCAAAATGTGTTGGTGGCCCCGGGCAGACTTTGGTACAGGCCCAATTAGATCCATAGCGATTCGCTCAAACGGGACCTCAATAATTGGAAGAGGTACCAGAGGACTACGGAAATGTGGCTGGGGGCTATTTATCTGACAGGTGGGACAGGACTTACAATAATTCTCTACCTCCTTGAACACACTGGGCCAATAAAACCGCTGCAGTATGCGGTCCTGGGTTTTCTGCCACCCCAAGTGTCCCCAAGAACATGTTGGTGGGCAAGCTCCATGACAAGCTTGCGGTACGCTGTGGGCACCACCAACTGTTCAACAGGTTCACCCCGGATTTGGTTCACCCGATATAACATTTCTTGGTGAACAACAAAGCGGGGAAATATTACCTCAGCCCCTGGTCTCTGGGGTTTACCATCAATTTCCAGCACATTCTCCCAGGCCCTGGTTAGGGTTTGGTCCCGGTGTTGGGCAGTCCCAAAATTATCTCCGGAGACGTGGAGGTCTGCCAACTCAGGTCCTGGTGGCAAGTCCTCCATGTCTCCCACCATTACACTCAGTGGGGGTGCCTCCCCTCTATCACAGAAGTGGTGGTCACCCCTACCGCAGGCCCTTCGGACTCGGGCTCCCAGGGCTCTGGCCTCCCACTGGAACCAGGCCACTCAGCTAGGGTTACCCCTGTCTCAGGGCTATTAGTCACTTTCACCTCAGGCCATAGTGACGGAAAACCAGGGAAGTCTCTCCCAATTATTAGTTCATAGGGTAGCTTTGAGGAGATCGCCACTTCACAAGTCCATGTGCCGGCCGCCGTGGACAGAGACATTACAGCAGTGGGATAGTCCTTTAAGTCTCCGTGTATGCACACCACACCAACTTTCCGGCCCGTATACTGGGTGGGCTGTACCAGGGCAGCACTTACCAGGGTTACTAGGCTCCCTGAGTCCAACAGCGCCACTGCCAGGTTATCCCCGACTTGCACCTGGCACAGATGACGATTGTCTATTGTCTCGGGGTGCCGGTCGCACACAGTCTCCGGGCATACATGGAAGCCCGGTACCCATAATTAACCTCCATGGGTTCTCCCCACTGTGGACAGTCGGCCCTTACGTGGCCAGGCTCGTGACACCGCCAGCAGACTATCGGGGCCGGGTCTACAGGGGGTACACGCCGAGCCGGTTTCTCGGGTACCAGTCGCCGGACTGGATGGGAGTCCTCCGGGTTTGACCGGCCCCTCCCAACAACAGCCCCTTTCAAGTTTTGGGTGGCCTCATAGCGCTCCACCAGGTCGACCATTTCTAGGGCATTGGTGGGTGATACCTGGCCGATCCAGTGCTGAAGGGGGTAAGGCAAGGCCCTCCAGAACATGTCAGCCAGCAGACGGTCCAGCATAGCAGTCGGACTTAGAATGTCAGGTTGCAGCCATTTTTGCAACCTGTGCAGCAACTCATAGTACTGCGGCCTGGCGGGTTCAGCCGCTTTAAAGTCCCACTGGTGGACCCGCTGAGCCCGGACCAACACATTTACCCCCAGTCTGGCCAGGATCTCCCCTTCACCGTGGGATAATCAGCAGCCTGGTCATCTGCTAAATCAAAAAACTTGCTGGGGTCCGGATGCCAGGAACGGAGCAACCACCTCGGCCCACTGGTCACGGGTAACTTTTCCCTCACGGCGACCTTCTCAAAGACCGCCAGGTATGTCTCAACGCCGCCTGAGGGGTCATTTTTGGGACCGCCGCACGGACCGCTTCCGGGCATCATGGACGTGGTGGGACGCTCCTGCGGCTTGTAACGCCATCACATGCTGTAGCAGTAGCTGGTTGGTCTCCCGCTGCTGCACGTTAGCCTCTATGAGAGCTTTCACCGCCGCTCCATTTTGTCAGGGAACACAGGCTGCAACTTTGCCGGCCGAATATAGGACATCCAGTCGTTCCCAGAAAAACAAACTTCGGCGCTCACGCCAGCCTCACTGCGCATGCCCGCATCCGACACCAAATGTGGGAGTCGCTCTGGTAGACAGCGGTGCGGGTGCAGTATAGAGGCACAAGGGAGTCCAGAAGGTGCGGAAAACAGTGTTTTATTCACACTTGCATCAAATTAACAGCAGTCACTTGGTGTTAAATCACACACACATCAGAAAACGAGTGGAAAAACAAAAAGTCCAAACACAGGTTCCAATCACCTGGGAGGTTTGAGGTGCGGGTTTGCACCCGGCTGTCAGCCCAGCCGCAGGACAATCCACCATCAGGCTTCCAGAAATAACCCCACTTGGCTGAGCTCCTTCCTCCAGGTCAGAGAGCTCCACAGCACTGTGATCAGCTCCAGGACAAACACTCTCACAGCTGCTGGCGCTGGCTGAGTTTTTAAACCCAGCCAAAAACCAGGACTGGGTCGTGGGGAGCAGCCACCCACCCTACACTTTAGCTGCTCCCGGTAAGAGCCGGCCCGGATCGGCTCTGCAGCCATGCTATTTAGCAAATGTGTCAGTAGCACTACCTGCTACTGACATCAACAAACGGCTCTTACCTCACCGAGGCTATGAACCTCGGTGACACGTACCTGCCATCTAGGACGGCACCCTGCACCTTACCACAATATATATATATATATATATATATATATATACACACACATACACATGCATACACTGTATATAAAAAAGAAAAAGCAGAGCAGCACTCCAATAAGTAATAGAAAAAGGAGGATGTTTATTTACCCAGAGGTGACGCAACGCTTCGGCTCCAACATGAGGCCTTTCACAAGCAATATGAACAATGCAAAATGAACATACTTATAGTGTGAGAAAGTGATATCGTCAAATTAAAGTGTTAACAAGTTAGACTGGCATTAACCCATGCCAGTGTGAATGAAATCATAAATACATAAAAAAAAACACATGTCAATACATAAATAAAGTGAGTTCGGTGCATAATCATTAATGAAAATCGTGATACAAGTGTTCATCATGATACAAGTGTCATGATAATGAGTACAAAATCAATGTGTATATAGTATACATGTGCAATCACCCAGACAACAACTGGTTAAAGAAACAATTGCAACACATCAATCATTTGGAGTGGCTGAGCATGGATAGAGGCACATAACAAGGCAACTCGCGTATCCCCGTTTTAACTGCATTGCCGAACACAGCGTGCCGGAATCTCAGATTCGCATGCGCCAAATTAAGCGCGTCATATGAATATCGGGTGCACTTGTGGCAGAATAAGCGCATCATGCGAACATCATAATATTGCGGCACTTTAAACTTTTTTTTTCATTCTATTTTTATAATATATATATATATATATATATATATATATATACACATACACACATACACATATATACATATATATATAGAAAGAAAAAAACGCAGCACCTCCAGTGTAGTGAAAAAAGGGGAATCCTTTATTCACCTGTGCGTCGTTTCGATCTACTTACTGGGATCCTTCTCAAGCAACATACAGCAGTAAATAATGCGTATTTATGGAGTGTTACAGCATTTGCATACATAATCATCAATTAACAAACATGCACATATATAAAAGCATACCTTATAATGCTCAAAATGTATAGTGACAAACAGTAAAAAGCTCTACATGTGAGCTAAAAATAGGCATAGAAAAGCTAATAGTACAGTGAAAAATTCATAAATAAGAAACCCACTTAATTAGTGAACAGCTGTGTGTGACGTCTGACATCATTGATGGAGGTGGAGACGCTGATGGGCGGTAATAGGATCATCTCTAATAGCGCTGAGGTATCAGTTGTGCAGCGTATCAGTCGCGCTACCGCACATGTCCAAGGTCATAGATGTCAACAGCACGCAATTAATCACGTGAACTGACATGTGACCAACCTGGTAACAGTTGCTAACTGCAACAATATGAGCAAAATAGTAAACATAGTAACTAAGGATCGCATGGTCCTCAGGCTATTCAGAGGTGGGCATGTGACAATAAGGCGCACTGTCCATCACTGAATGTAGGGTCAGGGGACACAGAACCCGGCGTCAGCCGTGGACAATATGTCACCCATGTCTACCATCACCATCAACAGACCCAAATGCCCTGTATTCAAGTCAAAAAGCTGCACAAAAGCGCAGCGTCTGAATAAGTACCAGCTAGAAGATTACAAACGAAAAGTGAAAAAGCAGTGTCCAATAGAGGAAATAATCCCAGTTGCCAGATGCAATCAAGCGAGTATACACGTCTCACTCCATCCATGAGATCTATATAAAAAAAAAAGAGAAAAAGGTGAATTAAAAACATGGTAAATTCATACTGAAGCTATAAAAAAAGGCCAATTAAAAGTCAGGGATTAAATATACAGCCAAGGTTTATAATCTACATGAAGGCCTTTTGGTCTAAGTGATTAAAGTTTAAAAATCCACTCTGATTCACGTGTTTTCAGAATTGTAGCACATGATCAATAATCATAAACCTAAGGTCCCTTTCGGTGTGACCCCTTACAAAAAAATGGTGAGGCACCGGTAAATACTTCCTTTCCTTCCTGATAGAATAACGATGTTGGTTTATTCTAGTTTTTAAATGACAGGTTGTCTCACTCACATAAAGCATCTTACATGGGCACCAAAGAACATAAACTGCAAAACTGGAGTCACAAGTCAGGTAGTATTTTAATTTATGAACGCTACTGTCAGTGGGATGTATAAACTCACGACCTTTGGCTAAATGCTTACTGTTCACACAATGAAGGCACGGAAAGCCTACCAATTTTTTGGGAGCAAAATAAGTTTGTTGTATTGTTTTGTTAGGTCCAAATTCATTTTTGACCAACCTACCTTTCAAAATTTGCATTCTCCTGTAGGACATAAGAGGTTTTTGTTTAAAGGACAAAATTTCTTCATGGCTATTCGAGAGACCCGACCAATGTCTGTTAATGATTAGTGATGTCGCGAACATAAAATTTTCCGTTCGCGAACGGCAAACGCGAACTTCCGCAAATGTTCGCGAACATGTGAACAGTGCGAACCGCCATAGATTTTAATAGACAGGCGAATTTTAAAAACCAAAGGGACTCCTTCTGGCCACAATATTCAACTTAGAGCTGGGTTCCTAATGGTTGTATTGCTAGAAATTCTAGCAATACAACCATTAGGAACCCAGCTCTAAGTTGAATTCGCAATGCGATTAATATAACCTGTATTAATCGCATTCGGATTACAACTTAGATCTGTTCCTAATGGTTGTATTGCTAGAATATAACGAAGATTGCGAATATAGCGCTATATTCGCAATCTTTGTTATATTCCTAGCAATACAACCATTAGAACAGATCTAAGTTGTAATCCCAATGCGATTAATACAGGTTATATTAATCGCATTGCGATTACAACTACTAACACTGCAGCTTCAGAATGAATCTAAGATGGATGCCGTCCTTGCTTTTTGATAGGAGGTGGGAGGGTCTGGGAGGGAGACTAATGTACTAGCCCTAAAAAGGGCTTTTTGGGGTGCTGTCAGGACGCTGTCCTTACAGCAGAGATCTGATGAGTCTTTCAGGACTGGAGTGGACACTGAATACACTAGCCTAGCTATCGATTTCCCTATTAAATCAGCAGCAACTACACTCTCCCTCCTCTCACTAAGACTGCAGCTTCAGAATGAATCTAAAATGGATGCTGTGCAGGAGGTGGGAGGGTCTGGGAGGGAGGGTATGCTGCTGATTGGCTGATATGTGTCTGCTGACTGTGAGGTACAGGGTCAAAGTTTACTCAATGATAGGGGGTTCAGATATCTTGCTTTGGAGGCAGCAGAACATTGGTGGTAGTCATAGTCAACCGTCATATACAATCAAATAGAGGCATCAAATGGATTCGCAAAGCGATTAATAATTGTAAGTATTATTTGCATTGCGACATACTTGAGCTGAGTTCTAATGAGTTGTATTGCTAGAATATAACGTATATTCTAGCAATACAACAACCATTAGGAACTCAGCTCTAAGTTGAATTCGCAATGCGATTAATGCAGGTTATATTAATCGCATTGAGAATTCAACTTAGATCTGAGGTCCTAATGGTTGTTGTATTGCTAGAATATAACGAAGATTGAGAATATAGTGCTATATTCGTTATCTTCGTTATATTCTAGCAATACAACCATTAGGAACTCAGATCTAAGTTGTAATCGCAATGCGAATAATACAGGGTATATATATATATATATAGAGAGAGAGAGAGTTATATAGATATATAGAAAAATAAAATAAAAGCAGACTGATGTACCAGCCCTAAAAAGGGCTTTTTGGGGTGCTGTCAGGACGCTGTCCTTACAGCAGATGGCCCCTTTCACACAAGCGAGTTTTCCGCGCGGGTGCAATGCGTGCCGTGAACGCATAGCATCCGCACTGAATCCTGACCCATTCATTTCAATGGGTCTGTGTACATGAGCATTTTTTTTTTCAAGCATCACTTGTGCGTTGCATGAAAATCGCAGCATGTTGTATATTCTGCGTTTTTCACGCAGCCCTAGCCCCATAGAAGTGAATGGGGCTGCATGAAAAACACATAGCATCCGCAAGCAAGTGCGGATGCTTTGCGTTTTTCACTGATGGTTGCTAGGAGATGTTGTTTGTAAACCTTCAGTTTTTTATAACACGCTTAAAAAACACATCAAAACTCAATGCTCCAGCGCTGAAATAACTGCAATCGCAGGCAAATCTGAATGGATTTGCTTGTGAAATCACACAGTTTTCACTGAATGCATCCTCAACGCATCCGGACCTACGGCACCATTCACACATCCGCAATTTTTGTCCGCATCCATTCCGCAATTCTGCGGAATGGATGCGGACCCATTCATTGTGAATGGGGCCGGACGTGACGCGGAGAGCACATAGTGTGCTCTCCGCTTCCGCATTTGCGGAGCCGTGGCCCCGAACTTCCGGGTTTCGGCCCCGAAACATCTGGCCGCGGCTCCGCAAAAAAAAGAGCAGGTGCTATTCTTGTCTGCAGCCTGCGGACAAGAATAGGCATCTCTATGGGGAGTGGCGGCATGGTGTGTTGGATCCTTATCATGCCTAAAATGTTTAGTGACAAACAGTAAAAAGCTCTACATGTGAGCTAAAAATAGACATTAAAAAACTGTCACTATACATTTTAGGCAGGATAAGGTATGCTTTATATATGTGCATGTTTGTTAATTGATGATTATGTATGAAAATGTTGTAACACTCCATAAATACGCATTACTTACTGCTGTTTGTTGCTTGAGAAGGATCCCAGTAAGTGGATCGAAACGTCGCACAGGTGAATAAAGGATCCTACTTTTTTTTCACTATATTGGAGGTGCTGCGTTTTTTTATTTTTATTTTTATTTTATGTACGCTGCCTTGGTCTGGCAAGTACTGCTGGCACTCCAAAATTACTGATGTGCTGCCCGGTCTTGGACTTCTGTTTTTTGTATTTCGGATTGCAGGAGCTGGCACCCTTGTTTTTTTGCTTTTTTATTTTTTGCCTTAGGAACTATGGATCCGAGTAAGCAATATGGTTCACCTGAGGTGTTTTCATACACAGAAGCTCATGGATCATGGAAACGTGCACGGGTAACATGGACTTTTTATCTGTTCCTTCAGTGCTAGATATAAAAAAAAAAAAAAAGGTTTGAACGTGACTCCAAAAAATCAATTTCTTTGGAACTACATTCCACTGCTCTTGTAGAATACATCAAAATAAATCGCATCCCTTGAGGTATGCGGATTCAACCAAAACCTACAATGTATTCACATGATTCGGATTTCCTCATGAAGTATGAACAAATCTCTAATAAATCTGCAAGTGACCTTATGCTTTTGAATGTTGAGTTCATGCAAAAGGATTTATCTACTACTCTATCTAATAAAACCACGAATGATGATTCACCGAAAGCGGCTTTATCCACAGAGGAATACGGAGAGTACATGACAAAATTGCAACCATATCTAATAAATTATAAAACGAAACACAAGAAGTAAAACAAAGAGAGTGGCAAAGGGATGTCTCTGATTATACCTCCGGACATGTTTATAATTGGATGGACAATAACAGCTCTAACTATGGTCCAAGAAAAACTAAAAAGAGGGATGAGATGCAGGGGCGTAGCTAGAAATGACTGGGCCCCACAGCAAATTTTGTTATGGGCCCCCCCCCCCGCGCGCGCGCGCGCATGTTTCGCTCCCCCCTACTCCTGTGTAAACCCCACTCCTTTGGCAAGTCACGATCTTGAGATTATATAACACCCGCTCTATAATGTGCCAGTAGCCACCCAGCTATATAGCCCCCCTATAATGTGCAAGTAGCCAGCCATATAACCCGCCCCCCCATAATGTGCCAGTAGCCAGCCATATAACCCCCCACAATGTGCCAGTAGCCAGCCATATAACCCCCCCATAATGTGCCAGTAGCCACCCAGCCATATAACACCCCCCCTAAATTGTGCCGGTAGCCACCCAGCCATATAACCCCCCTATAATGTGCCAGTAGCCACCCAGCCATGTAACCCCCCATAATGTGCCAGTAGTCAGCCATATAATACCCCACCCTATAATGTGCCAGTAGCCACCCAGCCATGTAACACCCCCCCCATAATGTGCCAGTAGTCAGCCATATAGCACCCCAGCCCCTATAATGTGCCAGTAGTCAGCCATATAACACCCCCTATAATGTGCCAGTAGCCACCCAGCCATGTAACACCCCCATAATGTGCCAGTAGTCAGCCATATAGCACCCCCCAGCCCCCTATAATGTGCCAGTAGTCATCCAGCCATATAACACCCCCTATAATGTGCCGGTAGCCACCCAGCCATGTAACACCCCCATAATGTGCCAGTAGCCACCCAGCCATGTAACACCCCCATAATGTGCCAGTAGCCAATGCTCCCCCTTCAACCCCCATAGTCCATTATTCTGAATTATTCCCAATTCAATTCCTAGTGAAACCAAAAATGTGAGCCATTGTCAAACACCTTGTCCTTGCCCCCCTCCAATGTGCCAGTAGCCAATGCACATTTATTTTGATTATTAATCCCCACCCCCAGGCAGCCAAACCAAAAAATGTGGTCACAGACAGTCACACTCACACAGACTGTGACTGTGCTACTGCTACTTACACCCACGTCCGGCGGCAGCGCTGTTCTGATGCCTTCTGCAGCTCAGCGGCGCGATGACGTCATCGCGTCGCCTGCGTAATGATGTCATCGCGCCGCCAGCCTCTCTGATAGGCTGTGGGCCAGCGTGCCGTTCAACAACTCAGCCAGCACCGCCTCCTTCCGTTCCCTGCAAGATAGGAGGATCGCATCAGTGGCGCCGCACTGCAGGACACAGGCATAATGAGTCATGACGCACGTACCCAAAAGAGGGGAGGGGAGAGGAGGGGGGAAGTGTGAAAGGGTAGGGGGCCGGGCCAAACTGTGAAAGGGGAGGGAAGGGGAGGGGGAACTGTGAAAGGGGGCCCGGGCCAAACTGTACTAAAAGGGGGCGGGCCCGCCGGCACAGTGGACAGTCTAATGGAGCGCACTCTCGGCAGATAGCCTGCTGCTGCGCAGCGCCCAAACAGCTGATTACTGGGGCGGGAAGCAGAGGAGAGTGGACACGTGCTGCCTGGCGCCGGGCCCCTTGTCAGCCCGGGCCCCGAAGCAGCCGCTTCCCCTGCTTCCCCGGTAGTTACGCCCCTGATGAGATGGATGCAGGTACTATACATCTACTCCTTTTTTAGAGGTCCCAGCCAATGCAAGACAAAAGCAACACGGAGAGGGGGCCACCATAGGAACCGAATCCATCAAAAAAGGAGTCAGAAGCTCACCAAGAAAAACAAGATATGACTACAAAGACTGTGGTAAACATCTCTTCACATATTTTGACTCCATCACAACTTCATGTATTAGAAAAAGGACTGAGTTTCTGCCCTACTAGTAATGTTAATTGGTTTCAGCTTGATGCTGATTTACTGTATTTTTTTAGATCGCTAAAATTGAAAATTCATTATTCTAACACTGCAAATATGGAAATGGTTCCTGTTATTGAACTTTTTTTTATTGGGCTTTACATGTAAAAAAAATAGACTTTTCCCCTCAAATCTCTTCACAAGCATTTGAATTATTTTCTGATGCTGTGATGAGAGATGTACAAGAACTCAAGCAGAAGGGCACTTTTGATAATATAGGACATCCGAATATGACAACACAGGAAATGCATGCATTACAACAGTTGGTCCATGACCACTCCCTTACCATCAAGCCAGCCGATAAGGTTGGTGTGATGGTGGTCATGGAAACAACTATTTATCTTGCTGACGTTCAGCTTCAATTATCAGATAGCAATGTGTATGTTAAATTACAAAATGATAACCATAGCAAAGGCAGGTGCACTCTGCGGCAATACTAAACCCTCACACTGATGTTAAAATTGAGAGGTTAGTTCGACATATCCTACTAGGAGGACATGTCTTAAGCTCGGACACCACGTCAAGGTCTCTCAAGTAGCCCGAGGCCCTACCACTCAACCTACCTGTGCCGTATGGGCGATACCAGGGGCCGTTGGGCATTACGGGAGCGTAAGGCCTGACTCACAAACCGCTCACCAGTGACCTCCAGCATGTAACCATGTTTGCAATGGGAGGTGGGAGGTGCCTGTGAGCCCAACGATATGGCCCAGGGCCTAAACAGGTGCACCTAAATGTAGCCTGTAGATGAAAAGCAGGCACATTTAAATTGGAGTTTATACACCTCCAAACTGGAGGAGGTCACTGGTGAGCCGTTTGTGAGTAGGATATGTCGAACTAACCTCTCAATTTTAACATCAGTGTGAGGGTTTAGTATTGCTGCAGAGTGCACCTGCCTTTGCTTTGGTTATGTTTTTGATTGTTCTCCACATCCACATTATTGTTATCATATGTAGGATGATTATTGTGGTACTTGTAGTCCGTTGCTGACATCTTCCATTGTATGCATTTTTTTGCTGTTGATTGCCCCTAGCAACGGACTACAAGTGCAGGATGTGCTCCCCTATATACATGCACAACTGCATATGGGTTGAGCATATCCTGCTTGTTAAACACCACACCACGTTTTCTAATGGTTTGTATAAATTACAAAATTACCCTAAGTTTGTGATTAAACATAAAATCACCGCTCTGGTGAATCACTATGTACATACTGGTTTGATCGATGAGAAGTTATGTGAATTATTGACAGAGGAGCATCTGGTAACGCCTTTGTTCTAATTTTTGCCAAAGATTCACAAGGACTTGAAATGCCCCCCGGGACGTCCTATTGTTTTGAGTAAGGGCTTATTATTGAGTAATGCATCTATCTTACTTGATAGAATTTTACAAAAATATGTGGTTGGTTCTACGTCTTATGTGAAAGATACAAATGATTTTCTCACTAAATTTCAGGATCTGACGATACCAGAGGGGGCCATTTTGGCTTCCTTCGATGTTCTCAGCCTGTATACCTCAAGACAACATGATTTGGGCTTAACTGTGGTTGAAAAAACCCTTTCAACATCTGAATATACTATTGAGGCCAGAACCTTCCTTTTGTTATTACTAGACTTGATCTTATATAATAACTATTTTCTTTTTGGGGATGGTTACTATATGCAAATTTGAGGGGGTGGCCATGGGGATGAATGTGGTGCTCACTTGTGCCAACATGGTCGTCTCCTACCTGGAGGAGCAATATGTCTATGTGTCCCACCACTTCAGCCATGTGCTGAGGTGGTGGAGATACACAGATGATATTTTGGTGATTTGGTGTGGTATGGTTGCAGAGTTGGAACTGTTCCAAACAATTTTGAACAACATGACTTCGGACATTAAATTCTTTTAGCATTTTCCACCAGTACTATTCATTTCCTGGATGTCAATATAACACATGAGGGACAGTCATTGGTCACAAGCGTATATAAAAAAAACAACGTATAAAAATACCACACTCGGGTACGTTAGTGCACACCCACGAAAGATGATACAATCACTACCCTTTAGCCAATTTAGGCCCCTTTCACACCTGCGTTCTTCTTTTCCGGCATAGAGATCCGTCGTCGGGTCTCTATGCCGGAAAAATCCTGATCAGGATCATCCCCATGCATTC
Source organism: Bufotes viridis (assembly GCA_033119425.1). NCBI lineage: Eukaryota > Metazoa > Chordata > Amphibia > Anura > Bufonidae > Bufotes > Bufotes viridis. The sequence goes on along the minus strand of JAKVIS010000568.1, from coordinate 30,234 downwards.
TGAATGGAGAGAAATCCGTTCAGGATGCATCAGGATGACTTCAGTTCAGGACCGGAACGTTTTTTGGACGCAGCAAATACCGCAGCATGCTGCGCTTTTTGTTCCGTCCAAAAATCCGGAACACTTGCCGCAAGGCCGGATCCGGAATTAATGCCCATTGAAAGGCATTAATCCGGATCCGACCTTAAGCTAAGCGTCGTTTCGGCGCATTGCGGATCCGACATTTAGCTTTTTCTGACTGGTTACCATGGCAGCCAGGACGCTAAAGTCCTGGTTACCATGGTAAAATGTAACAGGGAGCGGGAGCGGCATACTTACATTCCGTGCGGCTCCCGGGCGCTCCAGGATGACGTCAGGGCGCCCCAGTGCATGGATCACGTGATCGCATGGATCACGTGATCCATGCGCATGGGGCGCTCTGACGTCATTCAGAGCGCCCGAGCCGCACGGAATGTAAGTATGCCGCTCCCCCGCTCCCCGCTCCTACTATGGCAACCAGGACGCTAGTAGCGTCCTGGCTGCCATAGTAACCTGAAAGCAATTCGAAGACTGATCAGGATCCTGATCAGTCTTCTAATGCTTCAGGTGACTTGCGTTCTGACGGATCCGGCAGGACGGAAGTGCCTGCCGGATCCTCAGAACGCAAGTGTGAAAGGACCCTTATAAGAGCTAAAAGGATAGTGAGTGAGCCCGATATATTGGAAGATACTTTGGCTAATATCACTGAGGCATTTCGACAGAGATTGTATGCGCATTGACCGAAGGGATAGAAAAACACTTTTTAGTCAACGAACAAAGGAGAATAACAATCAGATACCATTTATTTAGACGCATAATGAAGTCAGCTCTCATATAGGCAAAATCATTAACAGACATTGGTTGGGTCTCTCAATTGGCCATAAATAAATGTTGTCCTTTAAACAAAAACCTCTTATGTCCTACAGGAGAATGCAAAATTTGAAAGATACGTTGGTCAAAAACGACTCTGCGTCCACTACGTAATTTTCCATGGGAGTTTTGCCATGGATTCCCCTCCGGCATACCACAGTCCAGGTGTTAGTCCCCTTGAAACAGCTTTTCCATCACTACTGTGGCCAGTTTTAAAATTCGCCTGCCTATTGAAGTCTATGGTGGTTCACCCAGTTCACGAACATTTGCGGAAGTTCGCATTCGCTGTTCGGGAACGGAAAATTTTATGTTCGCGACATCTCTTATTGTTCACAGCTGAGACCGGGTTCTGTGACCCCTGACCCTACATACAGTCATGGACAGTGCGTTTCATTGTCGCACGCCCACCACTGAATGGCCTGTGTGATCCTTAGTTACTATGTTTACTCTTTTACTTATATTGTTGCAGTTAGCAACTGTAACCAGGTTGATCACATGACAGTTCATGTGATTGATTACGTGTTGTTGACGTTTACGACCTTGGACATGCGCGGTAGCGCGACTGATACGCTGCACAACTGATACCTCAGCGCTATTAGAGATGATCCCATTACCACCCATCAGCGTCTCTACCTCCATCAATGATGTCAGACGTCACACACAGCTGTTCACTAATTAAGTGGGTTTCTTATTTATGAATTTTTCACTGTACAATCAGCTTTTCTATGCCTATTTTTAGCTCACACGTAGAGCTTTTTACTGTTTGTCACTATACATTTTGAGCATTATAAGGTATGCTTTTATATATGTGCATGTGTAGCATCCCCAAGTCAGGGCTTTGTGTAGGAACTAACCTGGGGAATGCCAGTGATGGAGAGGCCGGCACGCTGCTCCTCTGGGGCACTCTCTGGGTTCTTGAGGGACACAGCCAGGTGGAAGGTGAGGTGCCCTTGGTGTTATAGTTTAACGTGCCTATGGCTAAGTCCCTGATATGTCGTGACGCCAGTGCCAGTAAACGGTGGCACACCGTATTTACAGTAGGAATAACTGAGGTACAGACTGATAACTTGAAAACAGAATCCAAACTTTACTGAAGACAGTGATGATACAGTAAGCAGTCTTTCCAACAGTTCCTTTTTGCAGACAATAAAGATTGCAGTGGTCTTACATCCAGCAAGGTTAAACAGAGGGTGGTAATACAGGACTTGAAATTGCAGGTGAACCTTACTTTCTTCCTGACTCGTCCTGACTGGAATTGATGCTTCAAGGCCCCAATGCCCTACTTCTGGCTTATATCCTTGAATCTCCAGCTTTATAATTTACCTCCTCTTGACGTTTAGTACCTCCTTGCTCTAGGGATTGCCTCCAGATTCTGCTGAACTGGTCTAGGCCTGAGACATGTGGCCTCTACAGACTCCAGGGTCTGCACTCCACTAGCCTGCCTTGGCCTAGCTATATATATGACCTGCTCACCAGCTCCCCCAGTGGTCCAATACCTAAATGACACCCTTAACATTGCTGCAGGCAATTACATGAAACGCTTAAAGAACATAACAGATTGAGGGTAAACGGGTGTTAAAGTGCCCGTATACTGCATACCCCACAGCTTTAAACTGAGTACGACCTCGTACTCCACCACAGGGGTCCACCCAGCTGGATTCATCTCCTGAAAGACAAAAGGAAAACATGCAGGCATACATAAACACAAATGAATGACATGCATAATTTATATCAGGTCCAGCTGGAAAAGGTGGAGCGTGGTGACAAGGGGCGTCGTTCTCTTCCGTCAGGATACAAAGTGGAACTGGGGCGCTGACCTGGCACAGCGGACGTTAGGGAATACCAGGATAGTCCATGACAATGAATGAGTCCATAAAAGCATATCACAGAGGCTCGCACACAGGAGTCCATCTCTGGCACAAACTTAAATAGGATGATGCTCACACAGAGGTCCCCTGGGGGTGTATCACAGGCAGGGCTCGCGTGGAGGAGTCCATTCTTGCGCACAAACGTCAAGCAAGGTATTTCCAGTAGTAACTGCCCGGGAGGAGACACCACCAGTATAATCAAAGTCCCCTAAACGGACTGGCGGACGTCCCCTGTTCATCCGGGTGGACCTTCTCAACACAGGGGTTTCCTCCTCCCTTAGCACCGAGGTAGAAGGGAGAGGAGCAACAGGAGGGTCTCCACCAGTGAGACCCTGGTCAGGAACAACAGGAGCCGGAGGATCCTCTACAAGGGAGACTGGATCCGGGACATTTTGAACCGGCTCTTCCGGAGGTGAAGGCACAGTAGGTGCTGGAGCGGGCACCAACAAATTTAACCAGGGTGTGAGGAACCAATGGAGTGGTTCAGCATCATTGACTAGATCCGCCACAGCCTGCATAGGCTCCACAGGCTGAGCAGAAAGTCCTGGCACAGAAGACTGGGGTCCGGAGTCTCCAGCAATGGGCCCCTTTGTCATGCAGAGTTTTAGGCGGTTTCTGTGAACAATTTGGGGACTCTTACCCTCTCTGGTGACCTCATAGGTATGGGCCTATACCTCTCTTTAATGGGAGGATGAGAGCCAGTGGGTATGGTGTGTTGGATGACACTGACCTCTCCATAGTCCGTTGCATGCTTACTGAAGGCTTGATGGTGTTGCTTTACTAGGTTCAGGAGTCCCTCTAGTTGATGCTGCGGGGTAGCTTCGTCCCCGACATGGAGTTCCTTCCACCAGGGCACTGGAGAGTCGTCCGCAGGAAGAGGTCCTCGAGTGGCAGCTGATGGCTTCTCGGTGACAGGCAGGCGGATGACATCCTGGAAGGAAACCTGGGAAAGCTGGGCAACAGGACAGTGCTTAGTAAGCACAGCAGGATGATCGCTGAGGTTAATCAGACGGACAGGTACTTTACCTTGGGAGACGGTCGCCAGGCACTTGGCAGCTCTCACATATGGGTAGTTCTCCATCTGGACAGGTTCCACCAGGGCCGGATAGTCTTGACCCTGGACTCCCAGGACAGCACGGCACCACAGGAGAGTTTGGGAGTTTGGAGGTAGAGTCACTGGTCTATTATCACCGATCCTGGCGGTGCAGATCTCTCCTTTTCATTTGCAAACCTCTGCTGAGCACACAGTACGCTGATGGTCTTTTGGAGGACCTTCTTGGAGGCAGAGGAAGCTGCAGGCAGGGACTGATGGAGAGCTTCAAGGACCTCAGGGTAGCAATTTTTGAAAACATTAGTCCCAACAATCACAGGGTGGCCCCCTTTATCCCCGGTTTGTACCACGATCACTCCTTGCTGTGGTAAAGTGGCTTCACCCACTTGGAGCGTGGGTTCCCAGTATCCATGGACCTTTATGGGCTTACCATTGCTTGCAATTATCTCCAACCAGGACTCAGGTGGCTGGGTAAGCAGGCTGGAACTCCAGAACTGATTAAAGGTGGACTGCTGAATAGTGGTGACTTGAGATCCAGTGTCCAGCAACGCTTCAAAAGGCACTCCATTGATCCGGACGTTTATTTTGGGACGGGACCCCACATAACGGGCATCCAGTTTGGATCCCTTGGACCTGTTGTTCTACCTCCCGAGGGCGGTCCTCAGCCTCGAGGGTGACCCGCTTAACTGCCAGCAAGTAGATTCAGTATGACCCAACTTCTTGCAGTAATCACAGGAAGGTCAGCTGCGGTTCCTAAACCGGTCACTTGAACGTCTTCCAGGATCTCTGGGATAAACTTCTTGATACGCAGGGGGCCAGGCTTTGAGGCAAAGGAGTTCATCTTCCAGCATTAAGGGTTTCTCCCACTCTTCCAGTTTCCTGCAGACTTTTTCCAGGCTCTTAGTGAGGTAATTGACCTGTTCCATCAGAGCAGCCACTGTATCAGGAACTGGAGTCTGGGCGGCTTGGCTGGCCCCTGGCAGGCTGGTATCCGTCAGCTTGGGAGTACGGACAGGAGGCTCGGGATGGGCCACTGGTTCCGTTGGTAGATGTTGTCCCAGAATACTGATGGCCAGTTCTTTAAAGTCCAGGAAAACACTGTTAGGGTGCTGAGCCGACAACATTTTCAATTGTGTTTTTAAAGATTCGCTATTCACACCCGCAATAAATTGCTCTCTCAGAGTTTGATCCTGGGTGTCAACCTCTCTAGGGTCTATATGAATGACAGCCCTCCAGGCCTCCTGGAGGGATAAAGCAAAATCACGAAGTGACTCACCAGGCTTTTGTTTCTTGCTGAAGAAGCGCATCTTTATTTCAGACACCGTCCTGACTTCAAAGGTAGTGCTGAGGCGGTCAAAGATCTGCTCTATGGTGCTCCTCTCAGAACTGGGCCAGGACATGACTTCTCGGCGGGCCGCTCCTTCCAACTGGGCTAACAGAATCTCCATTTGCTGCTCCGGGTTAATAGGATAGAGTCGGAACAGAGCCAGGATTTTGTCTTGAAAGTCTTTTAAATTATGAGCCTCCCGGCATAACGGGAAACCATGGAGCCCCAAAGTAATATGGCATCGTCAGCGGCATCATGTTGACAGGCGTAATACCGTTGGTGGCCACTGGCTCCCTGGGGGCAGGCTGCTCGGCTGCTTCTGAGTCCGACATGATGCAGATTATTTGGTTGAGCGGTCCCTTTAAGAGGCAGCGCTAGGTCCGATGTCGCGCCGGCGGGGTTACTGGCGGTGGCGCGATCGATGGGCAGAGTCCGGTATCCCCTTTTTGGGCCTTGCTAACCAGGCGTCCCTCTCCGGTGTCGGATTATTTCTCCCAGGAGTTGGTACTTACTCCGGTGCAGGCGGTCCAAATCTCGCGAGATCCGGAAGGACGTCTTCGGGAATCCCTTGCGCAGCGTGCCTTCCCGCGGGACGTCGGGTTGGAGGGCGGAGCTCGGACTCGCTCCGACGGGGAACAGCGTCTGCGTTCTTCCAAGTCAAGGTAGGTGGAGTCCAGCTTGGGAAATTTGAATAAAGTGGTGACGCTGCAGAGTCTGGCGCTAAGCTTTCCCGCCAGTGATGAGTAGTGATGGCGCAGTAGATAAGTCCACAGTTCAGGCGGCCATCTTGGGCGCCATGATGCATCAATTCAATGACAGCATGCAGCGGTAGTGAAACAGCATAAAAGTCCACAAAAATGCACTTTGAAGTGGCGATTTTCTTCCTTTTGATAGCGCAACACTGCACAGCGCTTTCTGGAGGTTTTGGGACACTTTTCTGTACGTTTTAGGTCCGTAAAGTTCACTTCAAATAAACAGGCGTTTTGTCACTTGGCAAACTGGTTAAGGCACAAAGTTCACGTTTTTGATCACAGTCCATAAAACGTGCGTATCCTGTTCGTGACGCCAAAATGTAGCATCCCCAAGTCAGGGCTTTGTGTAGGAACTAACCTGGGGAATGCCAGTGATGGAGAGGCCGGCACGCTGCTCCTCTGGGGCACTCTCTGGGTTCTTGAGGGACACAGCCAGGTGGAAGGTGAGGTGCCCTTGGTGTTATAGTTTAACGTGCCTATGGCTAAGTCCCTGATATGTCGTGACGCCAGTGCCAGTAAACGGTGGCACACCGTATTTACAGTAGGAATAACTGAGGTACAGACTGATAACTTGAAAACAGAATCCAAACTTTACTGAAGACAGTGATGATACAGTAAGCAGTCTTTCCAACAGTTCCTTTTTGCAGACAATAAAGATTGCAGTGGTCTTACATCCAGCAAGGTTAAACAGAGGGTGGTAATACAGGACTTGAAATTGCAGGTGAACCTTACTTTCTTCCTGACTCGTCCTGACTGGAATTGATGCTTCAAGGCCCCAATGCCCTACTTCTGGCTTATATCCTTGAATCTCCAGCTTTATAATTTACCTCCTCTTGACGTTTAGTACCTCCTTGCTCTAGGGATTGCCTCCAGATTCTGCTGAACTGGTCTAGGCCTGAGACATGTGGCCTCTACAGACTCCAGGGTCTGCACTCCACTAGCCTGCCTTGGCCTAGCTATATATATGACCTGCTCACCAGCTCCCCCAGTGGTCCAATACCTAAATGACACCCTTAACATTGCTGCAGGCAATTACATGAAACGCTTAAAGAACATAACAGATTGAGGGTAAACGGGTGTTAAAGTGCCCGTATACTGCACATGTTTGTTAATTGATGATTATGTATGCAAATGTTGTAACACTCCATAAAAACTCACTACTTACTGCTGTATATTGCTTGAGAAGGATCCCAGTAAGTAGATCGAAACGTCGCAAAGGTAAATAAAGGATCCCACTTTTCTTCAATATCTTGGAGGTGCTGCGTTTTTTTCTTTTTATTTTATGTACGCTGCCTTGGTCTGGCAAGTACCGCTGGCACTCTTAAATTACTGGTGTGCTGCCCTGTCTTGTACTTCTGTTTTTTATTATATACAGTTGTGGCCAAAAGTTTTTAGAATGACACAAATATTAGTTTTCACAAAGTTTGCTGCTAAACTTCTTTTAGATCTTTGTTTCAGTTCTTTCTGTGATGTAGTGAAATATAATTATACGCGTTTCATACATTTCAAAGGCTTTTATCGACAATTACATGACATTTATGCAAAGAGTCAGTATTTGCAGTTTTGGCCCTTCTTTTTCAGGACCTCTGCAATTCGACTGGGCATGCTCTCAACTTCCGGGCCAATTTCTGACTGATAGCATCCCATTTTTTCATAATCACTTCTTGGAGTTTGTCAGAATTAGTGGGTTTTTGTTTGTCCACCCGCCTCTTGAGGGTTGACCACAAGTTCTCAATGGGATTAAGATCTGGGGAGTATCCAGGCCATGGACCCAGAATGTCAACGTTTTGGTCCCCGAGCCACTTAGTTATCACTTTTGCCTTATGGTACGGTGCTCCATTGTGCTGGAAAATACATTGTTCTTCACCAAACTGTTGTTGGATGGTTGGAAAAAGTTGCTGTTGGAGGGTGTTTTGGTACCATTCTTTATTCATGGCTGTGTTTTTGGGCAAAATTGTGAGCGGCCCTCTCCCTTGGATGAGAAGCAACCCCACACATGAATGGTCTCAGGATGCTTTACTGTTGGCATGACACAGGACTGATGGTAGCGCTCACATTTTCTTCTCCGGACAAGCCTTTTTCCTGATGCCCCAATCAATCGGAAAGAGGCTTCATCTGAGAATATGACCTTGCCCCAGTCCTCAGCAGTCCATTCACCATACTTTCTGCAGAAGATTAATCTGTCCCTTATGGTTTTTTTTGGAGAGAAGTGGCTTCTTTTCTGCCCTTCTTGACACCAGGCCATCTTCCAAAAGTCTTCGCCTCACTGTGCGTGCAGATGCGCTCACACCTGCCTGCTGCCATTCCTGAGTAAGCTCTGCACTGGTGGCACTCCGATCCTGCAGCTGAATCCTCTTTAGGAGACGATCATGGTGCTTGCTGGACTTTCTTGGACACCCTGAAGCCTTCTTAACAAGAATTGAACCTTTCCTTGAAGTTCTTGATGATCCTATAAATTGTTCATTGAGGTGCAATCTTAGTAGCCACAATATCCTTGCCTGTGAAGCCATTTTTATGTGATGCAATGATGGCTGCACGCGTTTCTTTGCAGGTCACCATGGTTAACAATGGAAGAACAAATGATTTCAAGCATCACCCTCCTTTTAACATGTCAAGTCTGCCATTTTAACCCAATCAGCCTGACATAATGATCTCCAGCCTTGTGCTCGTCAACATTCTCACCTGAGTTAACAAGACGTTTACTGAAATGATCTCAGCAGGTACTTTAATGACAGCAATGAATTGCAGTGGAAAGGTTTTTTTTGGGATTAAGTTAATTTTCATGGCAAAGAAGGACTATGCAATTCATCTGATCACTCTTCATAACATTCTGGAGTATATGCAAATTGCCATTATAAAAACTTGAGCAGCAACTTTTCCAATTTCCAATATTTATGTAATTCTCAAAACTTTTGGCCACGACTATATATATATATATATTGTAAGAGGGCGCAAGGTGCTGTCATGGACGGAAGATACGTGTCACCGAGGTTCCTGGCCTCGGTGAGGTGAGAGCCGGGTTTTATGTGTCAGCAGCAGCTAGTGCTGCTTGACATTGATAGTTAGTTTGGCTGCAAAGCCAATCCGGGCCGGCTCTTACTGGGAGTAGGCAAAGAGTTGGGTGGGTGCCTACTCCCCACGGTCCAGGCCGGACTTTGCCGGGCTTCTTAAAGGCAGCCACATCAGCAGGTGTGGCTGTGATTGTCCTAGAGCTGCTGCTAGTGCTGTGGAGCTCTCTGGGCTGGAAGGATGAGCCCAGCAAGGAGGCGTGCAGTCGTCCTGGAAGCCTGAAGGTGGATTATCCTGCAGCTGGGCCGACCGCCAGGTGCGAACGCGCACCTAAACATCTCACAGGTGACTGAACCTGGTTTTGGACTCTTTGGTTTTGCCTTTTGTGTTTGCTGAGTGTGAATTAACACCAAGAGACTGTTTATCGTTTATTTTGGTCAAGTGTGAATAAAACACTATTTATTGCACTTTCTGGACTCCTTGTTTTGCCTCTGTACTGCACCCGCACCGCTATCTACCAGAGCGACTCCCCACATTTGGTGGAGGATGCGGGCATGCGCAGTGAGGCTGGCGTAAACGCCGAAGTTTCGTTTTTTCCAAAGTGAATGTCATTTGTCAAGCCGGCAAAGTTTCAACACGTGAACCCTGACAAGATAGAGGCAGTTGTAAAGGCTCTCGTGGAGGCCAATTTACAGCAGCAGGAGGCCAACAAGCAGCAGCAGGAGACAAACCAGCTGCTGTTGCAACATGTAATGGCTTTGCAAGCGACTGGAGCCTCTCACCGTGCCCATGATGCCCGGAAAGCGGTCCGTGCAGCAATTCCCAAGATGACCCCCGAGGATGATGCTGAGACCTACCTGGCAGTCTTCGAAAAAGTGGCCGTGAGGGAGAAGCTGCCCCGTGACCAGTGGGCTGAGGTGGTCGCGCCGTTCCTGGCTTCCGGACCCCAGCAGGTGGAGCGTTACGAGGCCACCAGAAACCTGCAGGGGAATCTTGCTGGGAAGGGGCCAGTCAAACCCCGGAGGCCTCCACCCCAGTTCCGACGACCGGCGACAGAGAGACCTGCACGGAATGTATCCCCTGCGGATCCGCCTCCCGCGGTATGCTGGAGGTGTCAGGAGCCAGGCCACATCAGGGCCGACTGTCTGCATAAGGGTGAGCCGATGGATGTGAACTACGGGTATCGCCACTCCCTGTATGCACGGAAGCTGTGCGCAACTGGCACCCGTGAGGTGCAGGATAATAACCACCTGTGTCAGGTAGAGGTGGGAGATTCTCTGGCGGTGGCCCTGCTGGACTCCGGGAGTTTAGTCTCCCTGGTAAGAGCTGCCCTAGTTCGGCCTGCGGAGTATACCGGCCGTAAAATCGGGGTCCTATGTATCCACGGAGACTTAAAAGACTACCCCACTGCATTAGTGACTTTGTCCACAGCGGCTGGCAAGTGGACCCACGAGGTGGCTGTCGCTACCAAACTCCCACATGAACTGATACTTGGGAGGGACTTCCCAGGTTTCCCGGCGCTGTGGCCGGCTATAAAAGTGTCTGATGGGCCCGAGACAGGGGTAACCCTAGTAGAGTGGCCTGATACCACTGGAAGGCCAGAACCCTGGGAGCCCGAATCTGAAAGGCCAGCGGTAGGGGTGACCACTGCTCCAGCGGTAGAGGGGAAGACAACCCCACTGAGTGTAATGGTGGGAGACACGGAGGACTTGCCACCGGGACCTGAGCTGGCAGACCTCAATGTCTCCGGGGAAAATTTTGGGACCGCACAACACCGGGACCAAACCCTAACCAGGGCCTGGGAAAGTGTCGTAATGATTGATGGTAAACCCCAGAAACCTGGGGCTGAATTAATGTTTCCACGATTTATTGTTCTTCAGGATATGTTGTATCGGGTGAACCAAATCCGAGGTGAGCCAGTTGAACAGTTGGTGGTGCCCACCGCATATCGCAAGCTTGTTATGGAGCTTGCCCACCAACATGTTCTTGGGGGACACATGGGGTGGCAGAAAACACAGGACCGCGTACTACAGCGATTTTACTGGCCCGGTTTGTTTAAGGAAGTAGAGGAGTTCTGTAAGTCCTGTCCGACCTGTCAGGTAAATAGCCCCCAGCCGCGTTATAGAAGTCCCCTGGTCCCTCTCCCAATAATTGAGGTCCCATTCGAGCGTATTGCCATGGATCTGGTCGGACCCGTTCCGAAGTCTGCTAGGGGTCACCAACATATCCTGGTGATTCTGGACTATGCTACTCGATATCCAGAGGCGGTGCCTCTTCGACACACATCGGCTAGGCTCATTGCAAAGGAGTTAATGGAGATGTTTACCCGGGTGGGCCTACCTAAGGAGGTTCTGACGGACCAAGGGACCCCTTTTATGTCTAAGATTATGAGGGAATTGTGTAAACTGTTGCATATAAAGCAATTACGGACGTCCGTTTACCATCCGCAAACGGACGGCCTTGTGGAAAGATTTAACCAAACTTTAAAAAATATGTTAAAAAGGGTGGTGTCCCGAGATGGGAAGGACTGGGATCTGCTTCTGCCCTATCTCATGTTTGCAGTGCGAGAAGTGCCCCAGGCCTCTACTGGGTTCTCACCCTTCGAACTGCTTTATGGCAGACACCCACGGGGCCTGTTGGACATCGCTAAGGAAGCTTGGGAACAACAGCCCGTCCCCCACAAAAGCGTAATTGAATATGTTACCCAGATGCAGGAACGTATGGAGAGGATGTTACCGCGGGTCCGGGAGCATATGGAGGCAGCACAACAGGCCCAAAGTAGAGTCTATAATCGTCAGGCTTGGGTACGAGACTTTAATCCCGGAGACCGAGTTTTAGTTCTGGTACCCACCCTTGACAGCAAATTTCTAGCTAGGTGGCAGGGGCCCTATGAAGTGCTCGAGAAAGTGGGGGAAGTAAATTACAAGGTGCACCAGCCAGGGCGGCGGTGTATCATGTGAATTTGCTGAAGCCATGGAAGGATAGGGACTCGTCCAGCGATGACAGCCCCCGGCCAGGGCTTCTAGGTGAGAAGGATCCAGCCCCTCACCTCGAAGTCCGGGAAGCAGCGGCTATTTCAGATAGCCTGTCCTCCAAACAGGTCCAGGAGTTCATTAGTCGGAACACGGATGTGTTCTCGGACCTCCCTGGGCGCACATCCCTAATCCAGCATGACATTATCACTGAGCCTCAGGCCAAAGTCCGGTTAAAGCCGTACCGGGTACCCGAGGCTCGGCGACAAGCCATTGTGAAGGAAGTGCAGCTGATGCTCCAGTTAGGTGTCATCGAGGAGTCAAAAAGTGATTGGGCCAGTCCGATAGTCTTAATACCCAAGCCGGACGGGACATTGAGGTTCTGTAACAATTTCCGCAAGCTGAATGAGGTGTCCAAGTTTGACGCATATCCCATGCCGAGGGTGGATGAGCTCATTGAAAAATTGGGCCAAGCCAGGTATTTTTCTGTCTTGGACCTCACCAAAGGGTACTGGCAGGTACCCTTAACGGAGGCTGCCAAGGAAAAAACTGCTTTTATCACCCCGGAGGGTTGTATCAGTACAAGGTATTACCCTTTGGTCTACATGGCGCCCCGCCACGTTTCAAAGGCTTATGGATATTGTGCTCCGTCCACATCGACGGTGCGCCTCAGCGTATCTGGATGATATCGTTGTCCATAGCACCGACTGGGAGAGTCACCTACCGAAGGTACAGGCCATAGTGGACTCCCTTAGGAAAGCTGGCTTAACTGCTAACCCAAAAAGTGTGTGATAGGGTTAGAAGAGACCAAATACCTAGGGTATGTCATTGGGCGGGGGTGGTCAAACCTCAGGTAAACAAAATTGAGGCAATTAAGAATTGGCCCGACCTGTCACTACGCGGCAAGTAAAATCATTCCTGGGCATGGTGGGATACTACATGAGGTTTATTCCCAACTTCGCTACAATTGCTGCTCCATTGACAAGCCTTTTAAAGGGACGCAGGTCAGTGTCGATCCAGTGGAATGAGCAGGCGGATAAGGCTTTCTCTGCTCTGAAGTCGGCCCTGTGTGGGTCCCCGGTTTTGGTGACGCCCGACTTCAAGAGAGAATTTGTGGTACAGACCGATGCCTCTGAAGTGGGCCTCGGGGCTGTACTCTATCAGGAAATCAATGGGGAGGAGCATCCCGTGGTTTTCCTGAGTCGCAAACTCACCCCAGCCGAGACCAGGTACAGTATAGTGGAGAGAGAGTGCCTGGCCATCAAGTGGGCACTAGAGTCTCTCCGCTATTATCTGCTAGGGAGAAAGTTCCGTCTGGTGACCGACCATTCCCCTCTAAAATGGATGTGCCAGGCGAAAGACAGGAATGCTCGGGTCACCAGATGGTTCTTGTCTCTGCAGAACTTCAAGTTCACAGTGGAACACAGGGCAGGCCGCTTGCAAGGAAATGCGGATGCCCTGTCTCGAGTACAGTGTTTGGCGTGTGTTCACCCTGTCAGGGTTGAACAAAGGGGGAGGTATGTAAGAGGGCGCAAGGTGCCGTCATGGACGGAAGATACGTGTCACCGAGGTTCCTGGCCTCGGTGAGGTGAGAGCCGGGTTTTATGTGTCAGCAGCAGCTAGTGCTGCTTGACATTGATAGTTAGTTTGGCTGCAAAGCCAATCCGGGCTGGCTCTTACTGGGAGTAGGCAAAGAGTTGGGTGGGTGCCTACTCCCCACGGTCCAGGCCGGACTTTGCCGGGCTTCTTAAAGGCAGCCACATCAGCAGGTGTGGCTGTGATTGTCCTAGAGCTGCTGCTAGTGCTGTGGAGCTCTCTGGGCTGGAAGGATGAGCCCAGCAAGGAGGCGTGCAGTCGTCCTGGAAGCCTGAAGGTGGATTATCCTGCAGCTGGGCCGACCGCCAGGTGCGAACGCGCACCTAAACATCTCACAGGTGACTGAACCTGGTTTTGGACTCTTTGGTTTTGCCTTTTGTGTTTGCTGAGTGTGAATTAACACCAAGAGACTGTTTATCGTTTATTTTGTGCAAGTGTGAATAAAACACTATTTATTGCACTTTCTGGACTCCTTGTTTTGCCTCTGTACTGCACCCGCACCGCTATCTACCAGAGCGACTCCCCACAATATATATATTATACACAAACATATATTATGTATTGTAAGACCTCTTCTTGATCTGCTACATAGATGTCTAGTGCAGTAATGGCACAGGCTTAAAGGTTGAGTCTGTGCCTTCAGCTTTTGGTGTCAGCTATACATTTCTGAATCTACTGTAGCAGGACTGTAGTTCTCACCAGTTATGCCATATTAACCCATTAGATGCTTCATGTGAACATAAACAATATGCAAATAATATGTACCCATATTGTTCTTATAAGCTCATGCACATGGCCATAGCTGTTTTTGTGGTTCGCAAAACACGGACACTGTCTAAATTTCGCATCCGACCCGCAAACAATGTGGATTGGATGTGGACAAAAAGACTTTGTGTGCATGAGCCCATAGGTTAGTGCAATAATACTATTTCTTTTAAGGGGTGGGACCAATTCTGAGTTTTGCTATGGGGCCCCATGATTTCTATATACGCCCCTGCCTGTGACCTCATTTGGTACATCCTCTGTTTGGTGGGCGGCAGGTGCCAACATTCCTCCCGAGGCGGAGGAAGAGGCCGAGGCAGCAGCAGAAGAGGGAGCAGGGGGAGCCTGAGTGAGTTCCTTGCTTTTAAGGTGTTTACTCCACTGCAGTTCATGGTTTGCATGTAGATGCCTGGTCATGCAGGTTGTGCTAAGGTTCAGAACGTTAATGCCTCGCTTCAGGATCTGATGGCACAGCGTGCAAACCACTCGGGTCTTGTCGTCAGCACATTGTTTAAAGAGGTGCCATGCCAGGGAACTCCTTGAAGCTGCCTTTGGGGTGCTCGGTCCCTGGTGGCGGTGGTCAGTATCAGGCGAACTCTCTTGGTGGCGGCTGTTCTGCTTTTGCCCCCTGCTCCCTCTTTTGCTACGCTGTTGGCTCGGTCTCACCACTGCCTCTTCCTCTGAACTATGAAAGTCAGTGGCACGACCTTCATTCCATGTGGGGTCTAGGACCTCATCGTCCCCTGCATCGTCTTCCACACAGTCTTCCTCCCTGACCTCCTGTTCGGTCTGCACACTGCAGAAAGACGCAGCAGTTGGCACCTGTGTTTCGTCATCATCAGAGACGTGCGGACTCCGATGAGGTGGTATTCCCATGTCCTCATCATCAGGAAACATCAGTGGTTGTGCATCAGTGCATTCTATGTCTTCCACCACTGGGGAAGGGCTAGGTGGATTTCCTTGGGAAACCATGCCAGCAGAGACTTCAAACAGCATAAGAGACTGCTGCATAACTTGAGGCTCTGACAGTTTCCCTGATATGCATGGGGGTGATGTGACAGACTGATGGGCTTGGTTTTCAGGTGCCACCTGTGCGCTTTCTGCAGAAGACTGGGTGGGAGATAATGTTGTGAACATGCTGGATCCACTGTCGGCCACCCAATTGACTAGCGCCTGTACCTGCTCAGGCCTTACCATCCTTAGAACGGCATTGGGCCCCACCAAATATCGCTGTAAATTCTGGCGGGTACTGGAACCTGAGGTAGTTGGTTCACTAGGACGTGTGGCTATGGCAGAATGGCCACGTCCTCTCCCAGCACCAGAGGGTACACTAACACCACCACGACCGCGTCCGCGTCCCTTACTAGATGTTTTCCTCATTGTTACCGTTCACCAAGCACCACAATAAGGAAAAATATATTTGGCCCAATGTATTGATATCAAATTTAGGCCTTTTTTTACAGGCACCTAACACTATCAGCCTATTTGTTTATGTAGCGTATTACACTAATCCAGGCACAGCAGTAACCACTAGAGATGAGCGAACATTAAAAAAAAGTCCGTTGTTCGGCGTTCGGGTGGTGGTAAGTCGCGCATCCCGTTATGGATTCCACTATAGCGGCATATGGAATCCATAAGGGGCGGCTGCCACCAACCGAATCTTGTACAGCCGAAGCGACCTGGGTTGATGTCACTGTCATGTGATCAGTGCAGGGGCGTGGCTCAGCACGGGATCAAATCCAGTGCTGAGCCACGCCCCCTGCACTGATCACATGACAGTGACGTCACCCCAGGTCCTTCGGCTGTGCAAAAGTTCGGGTTGGTGGCAGCCGCCCCTTATGGATTCCATATGCCGCTATAGTGGAATCCATAACGGGATGCGCGACTTACCACCACCCGAACGCCGAACAACGGACTTTTTTTTAATGTTTGCTCATCTCTAGTAACCACTGATTTAGGGGAATATCTCTTTTAGGGCTAGTATTTAGGCCCTGGATGAACGGTATCCTTTTATGGACAGATTTACACTTGGCCTGCAACAGCTGGGACACCAGATTCAGGGTATTGCTATATTGGCAGGTTAATTTCACCCCAGAATAAAATATATGTGTAAGCGGACACTATGAAATCGGTTCTGCAACTGTTTGTACACCAGATCCAGGGTATTGCTATATTGGCAGGTTAATTTAACCCCAGAATAAAATATATGTGTAAGCGGACACTATGAAATCTGGCCTGAAACTGTTTGGACACCAGATCCAGGGTATTGCTATATTAGCAGGTTAATTGAACCCCAGAACAAAATATATGTGTAAGCGGACACTATGAAATCTGGCCTGAAACTGTTTGGACACCAGATCCAGGGTATTGCTATATTGGCAGGTTAATTTCACCCCAGAAAAAAAATATATGTGTTTGCGGATACTATGAAATCTGGCCTGAAAATGTTTGGACACCAGATCCAGGGTATTGCTATATTGGCAGGTTAATTTCACCCCAGAATAAAATATATGTGTAAGCGGACACTATGAAATCGGTCCTGCAACTGCTGGGACACCAGATCCAGGGTATTGCTATATTGGCAGGTTAATTTAACCCCAGAAAAAAATATATGTGTAAGCGGACACTATGAAATCTGGCCTTAAACTGTTTGGACACCAGATCCAGGGTATTGCTATATTGGCAGGTTAATTTCACCCCAGAAAATAATCTATCCTTTGCCAGACAGCAGACAGTATTATACTTGTCTAGCCAAAGCTGGAACACCAGATTTAGGGGATTGGTATTTGGGCAATTGTATTTAACCCCTTAATAAAATATAGAAATTGCTGTCCTGAGTTTCTAGGGGTGACAATTAGCACAGCCAAGCCCCTGATGTAGGATATAGCAAAAAAAAACTAGTATTGATGGACTTGGTGGCAGCTTCTTCTGGTGCACCACAAGTCACAAAATGGCCGCCGATCAACCCAGAAAATAAGTGACACAAAAACGCTCTGTGCAGCCTAAAAACCAGTGAGCAAGTAACTAGCAGTAGTTCAATGATTCTCAGCTGTAGATCGATCCGTTCATTAGGTGCTGTTGCTGACTTTAACCTGCCTAATCTCGCCCTGACAGAAGCTGCGTCCTCTCCCTACACTAGTAAGAGCAGTGTGGCGTGCGGCGCTACGTGACTCCAGCTTAAATAGAGGCTGGGTCACATGCTGCACTTGGCCAATCACAGCCATGCCATTAGTAGGCATGGCTGTGATGGGCTCTTAGGGCAAGAAGTAAAACGCTAGCTGATTGGCTGCTGTGCAGCCCTTCAGAAAGCGGGAAGTAATCGACGAACACTGAACCCGAACTTTTTTGAAAATGTCCGGGTTTGGGTCCGGGTCCCGGACACCCCAAAATTCGGTACGAACCCGAACGATGCTCGAACTGTTCGCTCAACACTATAAGGGAGCACATATATAAAATAGATTGACACCCTGTATCATAACATTATTTTGATGTACATGGGGGGAAATGGAAAGTGTTTTCTGTATGCGGTACAGTGAAAGTTACAGTAAATATAAGAGAGGGAGATTTAATCAAATATCAACGAGAGCAGAGACTAGGTGGATTTTTAATCTTAATAGTCTCGCTCCGTGGGGTCTCAAAAGTGAGGTAGAATTGTTTGCTTTTGACAACTAAAACGGTCACATATGTGTATACCCAGACAACTGACATGGATTTGCATAACTCCGCCCAGGAACCCAGCTAAGACTTATATAGAGGAGCAGTAATGGGAGAATAGTAACCGCGAGGAAGAGACGCGATACTTCTCGACACGAGTTTTTTTTTTTCCCATTTCAGCTTTTGTAGCTGTGCTCAGGTGACGTCACACCACTCCATACCAGAGTGTGATCATCAAACAGGAGGCGTACTGCCGGCCGGGGCATGCTTCCATCTGAAAGAAAGAACTAAACTGCACTAAACTAAAGGACATCGGGATTAAGCCAAGCCATTGGAGCTTTTACCACAGCTGGACTATCGAAGGTACAGACCCTGGGAGAAACAAAGGTAGGAGTGATTTATATCAAACAAACTGCACTATTCGTATAGGGGAATGTTGGAGGTGGTGGAATCTCAACAGGAGCCATTTAAGAGACGGTTTATATTTGATAGTTTGCGCAGAAACAATACTTTTTTTTATAAGGTACAAAGTACAGACGGCTCTCTGATGACACAAACTGGTATGCGGTGCCACGTATAAGGTTACCCCACAGTAACCGGATAGGGGTGAATAAAAGACGAAAGTTACGGGCACTCAACTATATGTCTCTGCAATAAACTATTTAATAGTCTAAAAATAATATAAAAAAATCAGTATACATAAAATCCCAGGTGGGTGTAGCAATAATAATCAAGTTATTCAACGTAAATGATCGATCCATAAATGAGTGCAGATATAAACAGATACAGCTCTCTCAATTACCAGAAAAAACTCATGTTTGTATTAAAACACATTATTGCAGTAAAGCGTTGCATGACCGCAAGTTTTGAAGTTAGTGTCAATCAACGTTGCAAGTCTGCCAGGGGGGTTTAGATACTGGCGTCTTAACTAAACAAGAATATACATATATTGTGAACACACAACAGCGTGTTCCTATTTTTTATTGTCTACCGAAGATTCATAAAGACGTCCAGAACCCCCCTGGCAGACCAATAATTTCGGGGATTGGTTCCATTTCAGTTAATCTGTCTCAATATATAGACAGGATCATTCAGCCTTCTGTGATAGGATCTTTTTTCTATATTAAAGACACTTCCGATATAATGACCACTCTTGAAACATTAGAATATGAAGAACATTGGATATTGGGCACTTCAGATGTTAGTTCTCTGTATACTGTTATAGACCATGCACAAGGGTTGAATGCCATACGGGAGAAACTGAACCAAGAAAATGCTATGCAGAGTGAACAAATACATTTTGTGTTGGATAGTATTAAATATATATTAACTCATAATTTCTTTTGGTTTGATTCCAACTATTACCACCAGACGAGGGGGACCGCCATGGGCACCAGGTTTGCCCCCAGTTATGCTAATTTATTCATGTCCAACTGGGAGGATGAGGTCATCCTCCCGCGACTGGGGGCGGACCTGGTGCTCTGGCGTAGATACATCGATGACATCCTCTTCGTCTGGAGGGGACCAGAGGATACTCTAAAGGAATTTCTGGAAATTATTAATAATAATGATAGAAATTTAAAATTTACATCACAATACAATAAAAATAGTATAGACTTTTTGGACATCACCGTCTATAAACAAGATCATAAATTATTGTGTAAGACTTATCAAAAGCTCACTTGGAGGAACAGCTATATATTATACTCCAGTTCTAACCTCCCACACTGGCTGGTAAACATTACTACTAGTGTTGAGCGAACAGTTCGAGAAGCGTTCGGGTCCGTACCGAATTTTGGGGTGTCCGTGATACGGACCCGAACCCGGACATTTTCATAAAAGTCCGGGTTCGGGTTCGTAGTTCGTCATGTTTTATGGCGCATTTTGAAAGGCTGCAAAGCAGCCAATCAACATGCATCATACTACTTGCCCTAAGATGCCATCACAGCCATGCCTACTATTGGCAAGGCTGTGATTGGCCAAGTGCAGCATGTGACCCAGCCTCTATTTAAGCTCGACGCCACACTGCTCTGATTAGTGTAGGGAGAGGACGCAGCTTCTGTGAGGGCGAGACAGGCAGGGATAAAGAAGTGAATGATCTACCTTTCTACACCTGTGCATCAGAACAACTCAGCTGAGCTGTTCACTGAAAGTCACTATTTTGTTTAGACTGGCCAGAGCGATTTTTACTGGCAAATGTAACTGGGCTGACTGGCGGTGGCCATTTTGGGACTTGTGGTGCGCCAGCACAAGCTGCCACAGAGTCTAAACCAAAGCTCCAAAGAAGTGAAAAATCTACACCTGTGAATCAGAACAACAGCGATTCAGCTGCTCAGTCAAAGTCAATTTTTTTTCTGGCTGGGCAGACCGTTTTCTGGCACATGTTACTGGGCTGATAGGCGGCGGCCATTTTGGGACTTGTGGTGCTACAGCAAAAGCTGCCACAACGTCCATTAATCGCATGTAATAGTCGATTTTTTCATAGATATACTACATCAGGGGTTTGGCTGTGCTTGTGTCACCCCTACTAACTGCAAAGATATTTAATATATCAGTGGTGAAACTGAAAGTAACCCACTTGGATAGCAAATCCCATGAATGTGCTGTTCCAGCTAGGCTAGCCAGTGCCACTACAGCCAAGACCAATACTGTCAGCCAGAAATATTTTTTTTTTATGTGCCAGAAATATAAATTAAAAAAAGCTTTCACCGTAATAATAAAATTATTCTGGTGTTAGACCAGAAGAAGCACTCCTGTTGTAATTAATACTGTAAAAAGGCTTAGGCAATATTTCTCCCAGTGTGGGAAATTTATCTAGCAAAACTAGAATTTTTAAAATTCCGGTGTTCTGAAATACCAGCAGTCCTCTTGTAATTAATACCTGAAAAAGGCATTACATTGTCCAGTGTTGTAATTTTGGTGAAAAAAAGGCCAATTTAATCAATCTGGTGTTAGTTACACCAGAAACAGTAGGCCGCACGTTTTTACTCGTGTAAAAAGGAATTATATCTCCCCGTGTGGGAATCTATGTACCAAAACTAGCATATTAAAAATTCTGGTGTCCAATTTGCAGCAGTTTTCTTGTAATTAATACCGGAAAAAGGAATTATATCTTCCAGTGTGGGAAATTTATCTAGCAAAACTAGCATTTTAAAAATTCTGGTGTCCAATTAGCAGCAGTCTTCTTGTAATTAATACCTGAAAAAGGCATTACATTGTCCAGTGTTGTAATTTTGGTGAAAAAAGGCCAATTTAATCAATCTGGTGTTAGTTACACCAGAAACAGTAGGCCGCACGTTTTTACTCGTGTAAAAGGAATTATATCTCCCGTGTGGGAATCTATGTACCAAAACTAGCATATTAAAAATTCTGGTGTCCAATTTGCAGCAGTTTTCTTGTAATTAATACCGGAAAAAGGAATTATATCTTCCAGTGTGGGAAATTTATCTAGCAAAACTAGCATTTTAAAAATTCTGGTGTCCAATTAGCAGCAGTCTTCTTGTAATTAATACCTGAAAAAGGCATTACATTGTCCATTGTTGTAATTTTGGTGAAAAAAAGGCCAATTTAATCAATCTGGTGTTAGTTACACCAGAAACAGTAGGCCGCACGTTTTTACTCCTGTAAAAAGGAATTATATATCCCCGTGTGGGAATCTATGTACCAAAACTAGCATTTTAAAAATTCTGGTGTCCAATTTGCAGCAGTTTTCTTGTAATTAATACCGGAAAAAGGAATTATATCTTCCAGTGTGGGAATTTTGGGGCTAAAAAATAATATATTTTATTGTGGTGCGAGTTGAAACGCAACAATGAGGAAACATTCTATTATGGGACGAGGACGCGGTCGTGGTGGTGTCCGTGGAGCCTCTGTTGCTGGCAGAGGACGTGGCCGTTCGGCCTCAGGCGCACAAAGTAGTGAACCAACTCCCTCAAGTAGCCGGCAGAATTTACAGCGATATTTGGTGGGGCCCAATGCCGTTCTAAGGATGGTAAGGCCTGAGCAGGTACACGCGCTAGTCAATTGGGTTGCCGACAGTGGATCCAGCATGTTCACAACATTATCTCCCACCCAGTCTTCTGCAGAAAGCGCACAGGTGGCACCTGAAAACCAAGCCCATCAGTCTGTCACATCACCCCCATGCATATCAGGGAAACTGTCTGAGCCTCAAGTTATGCAGCAGTCTCTTATTCTGTTTGAAGACTCTGCTCACACGGTTTCCCAGGGGCGTCCACCTAGCCCTTCCCCAGCGGTGGAAGACATTCCATGCACTGACGCACAACCACTTATTTATCCAGATGATGAGGACATGGGAATACCACCACAGCAGAGTGACCGAGTCTCTGATGATGACGAAACACTGGTGCCCACTGCCGCGTCTTATTGCAGTGTGCAGACTGAACAGGAGGAGGTCAGGGAGGAAGACTGGGTGGAGGACGATGCAGAGGACGATGAGGTCTTAGACCCCACATGGACTGAAATCAAGTGTGCCCTGCGCAACGCCATTTGTGGCAAGGTCCACCTAACCACAGATACGTGGACCAGTAAGCACGGCCAGGGACGCTATATCTCCCTAACTGCACACTGGGTAAATGAAGTGGCGGCTTGGCCAAAGGCGGAGAGTTCCTTGGCACACGTCCTTCCGCCGCCAAGGATCACAGGGCATCATTCTTTGCCTCCTGTAGCCTCCTACTCGGCTTCCTCCTCCTCTGCTTCCACCAGCTCATCCAGTCAGCCACACACCTTCACCACCAACTTCAGCACAGCCCGGGGTAAACGTCAGCAGGCCATTCTGAAACTCATATGTTTGGGGGACAGGCCCCACACCGCGCAGGAGTTGTGGCGGGGTATTGAACAACAGATTGACCAGTGGTTGCTGCCGGTGGGCCTCAAGCCCGGCCTGGTGGTGTGCGATAATGGGCGAAATCTCGTGGTAGCTCTGGGACTAGCCGGTTTGACCACATCCCTTGCCTGGCGCATGTGCTGAATTTGGTGGTGCAAAAGTTCATTCACAACTACCCAGACATGTCAGAGCTGCTGCATAAAGTGCGGGCCGTCTGTGCGCGCTTCCGGCGTTCACATCCTGCCGCTGCTCGCCTGTCAGCGCTACAGCGGAACTTCGGCCTTCCCGCTCACCGCCTAATATGCGACGTGCCCACCCGGTGGAACTCCACCTTGCACATGCTGGAGAGACTGTGCGAGCAGCAGCAGGCCATAGTGGAGTTTAAGCTGCAGCATGCACGGGTCAGTCGCACTGCGGAACAGCACCACTTCACCACCAATGATTGGGCCTCCATGCGAGACCTGTGTGCCCTGTTTCGAGTATGCCACCAACATGGCCAGTGGCGATGCCACTGTTATCAGCGTGACAATACCAATTCTATGTCTCCTAGAGAAAACGCTTAGGGCGATGATGGAAGAGGAGGTGGGCCAGGGCCAGGAGGAGGAGGAGGAGGATGACGGGTCGTTTTTAGCACTTTCAGGCCAGTCTGTTAGAAGTGGCTCAGAGGGAGGTTTTTTGCAACAGCAGAGGACAGGTATAAATGTGGCCAGCCAGGGACCACTACTGGAGGACGAGGAGGATGAGGAGGAGGTGGAGGTGGAGGTGGAGGAGGATGAGGATGAAGCAGGTTCACAGCGGGGTGGCACCCAGCACAGCGCAGGCACATCCCTGGTGCGTGGCTGGGGGGATACAGAGGACGATGACGATACGCCTCCCTCAGAGGACAGCTTGTCCTTACCTCTGGGGAGCCTGGCACACATGAGCGATTACATGCTGCAGTGCCTGCGCAACGACAGCAGAGTTGCCCACATTTTAACGTGTGCTGACTACTGGGTGGCCACCCTGCTGGATCCACGGTACAAAGATAATGTGCCCACTTTATTTCCTGCACTGGAGCGTGGTAGGAAGATGCGCGAGTACAAGCGCAAGCTGGTAGATGCGCTACTTAGAGCATTCCCAACTGTCACAGGGGAACAGGTGGAAGGCCAAGGCAGAGGAGGAGCTAGAGGTCGCCAACGCAGCAGTGTCACGGCCAGCTCCTCTGAGGGCAGGGTTAGCATGGCAGAAATGTGGAAAAGTTTTGTCTCCACGCCACAGCTAACTTCCCCACCACCTGATACGAAACGTGTTAGCAGGAGGCAGCATTTCACTAACATGGTTGAACAGTACGTCTGCACACAACTCCACGTACTGACGGATGGTTCGGCCCCATTCAACTTCTGGGTTTCCAAATTGTCCACGTGGCCAGAATTAGCATGTTATGCCTTGGAGGTGCTGTCCTGCCCGGCGGCCAGCGTTTTATCTGAACGTGTATTCAGCACGGCAGGCGGCGTCATTACTGACAAACGCAGCCGCCTGTCCGCAGCCAACGTGGACAAGCTGACATTTATAAAAATGAACCAGGCATGGATCCCACAAGACCTGACCCTCCCTTGTGCAGAGTAGTCCTTAATAACTGCCTTAAACCATGTTGTCTTGTACTCCATGCCACTTCTTCATTGAAAAATCAATTTTTGAAATTAAGTAGGATCTTGGGGTGCAACCCAGAGTTGAATGATCCTTCCCTCTGTCTGGGTGCCGGGGCCAAAGTACATGAAAGTGTCCTTCTCCTGTGCTGGGTGATATGAATGTTATACTTTTGCTGTCTGACATGTCTCCTTTGTGTGGGTGCAGGGGGCCAAAGTCACTGAAAGCGGCCTTCTCCTGTGGTGGGTGATCTAAATGCCTGATTCTCTGCTGTGGGACCTCTCTCCTCTTTCTGGGTGCAGGGGTCAAAGAAACAAAAGGTGGCCTACTCCTGTGGTGGTTGACATGATGCCTGATTCTCTGCTGTGGGACCTCTCTCCTCCGTGTGGCTGCAGGGGTCAAGGTCTCTAAAAGTGCCCTTTTCCTGTGGTGGTTGATGCAAAACTGATGCTTGTGCTATCTGACCTGTCTCCTCTGTGTCGGTGCTAAGGCCTAAGTCACATGAAAGTGGCCTTCTCCTGTGCTGGCTGATATAAATGCCTGAATCTCTGCTGTGGGACCTCTCTCCTCCGTGTGGCTGCAGGGGTCAAAGTCTCTAAAAGTGCCCTTCTCCTGTGGTGGTTGATGTAAAACTGATGCTTGTGATATCTGACCTGTCTCCTCTGTGTCGGTGCTAAGGCCTAAGTAACTAAATGGTGGCCTTCTCCTGAGGTGGTTGATATGATGCCTGATTATGTGCTGTGGGACCTCTCTCCTCTTTCTGGGTGCAGGGGTCAAATTAACTAAAGGTGGCCTACTCCTGTGGCGGGTGATCTGTAAAACTGATGCTTGCGCTATCTGACCTGTCTCCTCTGTCTCGTTGCTAAGGCCTAACTCACTGAAAGTGGCCTTGTCATGTGCTGGGTGATATAAATGTTATACTTGTGCCATCTGACATGGTTGCCGGGGTCCCATTAAATGGTGGCCTACTCCTGTGGTGGGTGATCTAAATGCCTGATTCTCTGCTGTGAAAACCTCTCTCCTCCGTCTGGGTGCAGGGGTCAAAGTCTCTCAAAGTCGCCTTCTCCTGTGCTGGGTGATATAAATGTTATACTTGTGCCATCTGACATGGTTGCGGGGTCCCATTAAATGATGGCCTACTCCTGTGGTGGGTGATCTAAATGCCTGATTCTCTGCTGTGAAACCTCTCTCCTCCGTCTGGGTGCAGGGGTCAAAGTCTCTCAAAGTCGCCTTCTCCTGTGCTGGGTGATATAAATGTTATACTTGTGCCATCTGACATGGTTGCCGGGGTCCCATTAAATGGTGGCCTACTCCTGTGGTGGGTGATCTAAATGCCTGATTCTCTGCTGTGAAACCTCTCTCCTCCGTCTGGGTGCAGGGGTCAAAGTCTCTCAAAGTCGCCTTCTCCTGTGCTGGGTGATATAAATGTTATACTTGTGCCATCTGACATGGTTGCCGGGGTCCCATTAAATGATGGCCTACTCCTGTGGTGGGTGATCTAAATGCCTGATTCTCTGCTGTGAAAACCTCTCTCCTACGTCTGGGTGCAGGGGTCAAAGTCTCTAAAAGTGGCCTTCTCTTGTGCTGGGTGATGTAAAACTGATGCTTGTACCATCTGAAATGGGTGCAGGGGTCAAATTAACTAAATGGTGGCCTACTCCTGTGGTGGGTGATATGATGCCTGAATATGAGCTGTGGGACCTCTCTCCTCTTTCTGGGTGCAGGGGTCAAAGTAACTAAAAGTGGCCTTCTCCTGTGTTGGATGGTATAAATGTAATGCTTGTGCTATCTGACATGTCTCCTCTGTCTGGGTGCTAAGGCCTAAGTCACTGAAAGTGGCCTTCTCCTGTGGTGGTTGATATGATGCCAGATTCTCTGCTGTGGGACCTCTCTCCTTTGTCTGGATGCTGGGGTCGAAATAATAGTAACCGACCTTCTCCATTGGTGGGTGATTTGAAGCCTGATTCTGTGCTATGGGACCTAACTCTAATTAATATTGGTTAATTTTTATTTATTTTATGTTAAGTCATCATTTCCCTATCTACATTTGTTTGCAGGGGATTTACCTACATTTTGCTGCCTTTTGCAGCCCTCTAGCCCTTTCCGGGAGTCTTTTACAGCCTTTTTAGTGCCCAAAAGTTCGGGTCCCCATTGACTTCTATGGGGTTCGGGTTCGGGATGAAGTTCGGGTTGAGTTCGGATCACGAACCCGGACATTTTCCGGAAGTTCGGCCGAACCTCTCGAACCCGAACTTCCAGGTGTTCGCTCAACTCTAATTACTACCAGCCAGTTCAGACGTTTAAAGAGAAATTGTACGGTAGACGCACAATTTATAGAAGAAGCGAACACTCTGAAGAAACACTTTTTAGCAAAGCAATATCCACCTGAAGTGATAGAAAAATCCTTTCAGAAAGTCGTAGGGATGGATCGTGAATCCTTCTTTCAACCAAAAATAAAAATGAAAGGGAACGAAACATTGGATGAGAAATAATTATAAAAAGACATTGGCACTATCTTTTAGCTGACAAAATAATAGGACAGCGTTTAAGTTCGATTCAAAAAATTGCATACACAAAGGCGTCTACATTAGGACAGAAAGTTGCACCTACATTTACTAAATTGAAAAATAAACAGAACATCCTTTGGCCTGAATTGAAAGGCTTTTATAGATGTGGTTCATGTATGAACTATAAGATCAAAAAGACCCTTGGGGTGCAATCTACCTCAAATAACTACCATATGGATATTATGGAACATCTGTCCTGTAATTCGACCGATGTGGTATATTTGTTACAATGCATCTGTCCTAAACAGTATATTGGCCGTACAAAACGTACTTTAAAAAAAAAAAGGGTGTCTGAACATGTAAATAATATAATAAAGGGATATGTTCTACACTCTTTATCCCGTCATTTTAAAGAATTCCATGGAAAAGATCCATCCAGTTTAACTTTCTGCGCCTTAGAAAGGGTGAAAAAAAGCATGGCGTGGTGGCGACCATATCACAGCCATGTCTAGACTGGAATCACAGCGTATATTTGAGTTTGAATCTCTCATACCCAAAGGACTTAATGCAGAATTGGAGGTCTTTGGCTTCCTCTAATTGGATTGGGTTCCCCCCCTCCGATGTAGCATGGAGAGTCTGGTTGTGTATCAACACCTCCATGCTCCCTCTGGGGCGGGTCCCCTTTCCATCTTTCCTGCTTCCATGTTTGTCCTGATGTCCCTGACTGCCTATCCATAATATCTTTCCTTTGGAGTATTGTCACTGATCATTTGATATGTGATATGAAAAAAGGGTATTTTGGAAGATTTTTTTCAAAGATTTTTTCAGGGTTTTTTTCTCGGAGAAATTTTTTCTAAAAATCCTTCCAAAAAGAATGTTGATAACGCAATCCAAGAACAAGAAAACAAACAATTACTATATGTAGAGGTTTGTATTTCCTTAATAGAATGAAAAACACTTAATATACAAAATAGCGCATATGCGGTTTTTGTGCGTTTTTCATGTGACTTTATATATTTTTTATATATGTTTCATATATATTTCATATTTTTGATATGTGATATGGAAAAGGGGTATTTTGGAAGATTTTTTTCAGGGATTTTTCTCAGGGGAATTTTTTTCAGAGAAGCCTTTCAAAAAAAACTTCTAAAAAGAATGTTGATAACGCAATCCAAGAACAAGAATACAAACAATTACTACATGTAGAGGTCTGCATTCCCTTAGTTGAATGAAAAACACTTAATATACAAAATAGCGCATGTGCATTTTTCATGTGACTCGATATTTTTTCATATTTTTTATATATTTACTTATTTTATTCTATTTTGTATTTTATATAGGACTTTATACTATACAATTTCCGTGCAATCTATACACAGATGTACGGCACGCTCTATACCAGCATGGAATTGCCTCTTTAAATTAACTTTTTGCTTTATATGGAGCGCCGCTTTAAGTCCTAATGATCAAGCGATTCACCAATGACATAGCTAGTGGGGCTATATAAACCATAGATCGATTACATATAAAAAAATAAAGCCACTGAAGAAGGGATCTGTGGTCCCAAAACGCGTATGGCATTGGCAGACTGAGAGAGACTTTTTACAACTTTTTAAGTATATTCAGAAAAGCGCTTTTCTTTGGTAATAGCTGCCACCGCATGTCGGCGCATACTACGTGGGACGTCACAGGTACGCGCTGTTGAATTGTCAGGAGAAGACGCCGCCTGCCACAACGTCTGCTACATTAAGCTCCTTCAACTTATTGTCGACCGGAGTCATTGAGGAACAGCACAGCCGCTTTACGTGCGGTGAAGACACGGTAAAACCGTATATACTTATGTGACACGTTCTGTTGATGTACACCTTGTGCACACTGGTGATCTTTTATGCTGCAGAATTAAACCAGTCTAAACAGTGTATATAACATCACGCCGCATCTGTGCCTCAGTAATTGATTGGCAACATTGACATCTTTTTCAAGCCTGCGGTAATACAACGTTAATTGACATTACTTCTCCTATTTGCGGTAACGGCAATGTTGGCCGACATCATTCTTTAAACTTGCGGTATACGCAACGTTGATTGACACTAACTTCAAAACTTGCGGTCACGCAACGCTTTACTGCAATAATGTGTTTTAATACAAACATGAGTTTTTTCTGGTAATTGAGAGAGCTGTATCTGTTTATATCTGCACTCAAATATGGATCAATCATTTTCGTTGAATACTCAGATTGATTATTATTGCTACACCCACCTGGGATTTTATGTATACTGATTTTTTATATTATTTTTAGACTATTAAATAGTTCATTGCAGAGACATATAGTTGAGTGCCCGTAACTTTCGTCTTTTATTCAATACTTTTTTTATATTGGAGTAGGAAGTTGAGGTCTTGGTATAGGCAGAAAAGGAAGCAGACACTGTTTTTGTGGGGTTGTTTTTCTTTCATTTTTTTTTTATTTGTCTGTTAACTTTGTGTGTAACCTATAGCCATTTTATGGGGTGCGGCCTGAAACTTGTCTAGTCTGCCAATATAAGACATAATAATCTTGAGCTAGGAGGTGGTGGTCCCAGTGGATGAGGAGGTGTAGGTGGAAGAAGAGGAGGAGGCAGGCTGGAGGAAGCCAATGCACTGGCGGAGTTTGGGGTGGCCCCAACACTACGCTGGGTCCCCCGGACACCGTTGAGGTGTCACCATGTGTAGTTGGTCTCCGGAAGGGATGGTAAGGGTCTGTAATTAACCAGTGTTCTTATTTATTGGAGGAATTCAGGTGCAAAACAATACAGGTGAGGCATAGGGCTGGCTTCTCCAGTCTCCTCCCTGGCAGAAGAAGGGTTTGCTGCTGAGGAAAGGCCTGAGTTAGCTGTCCCTCTCTATCTTCAGAAGGCTGGTACCCGGGTCAAAGGCTGGTGATCCAGGGTCTGTGGCGGTGTATATCCCAGTCTATTCTGTGGTACCATATCCCAGCTTCTTCTTCTGGTCACTCAGTAGTATGGCGAAGTCTCCTCTTCCAAGCACTGTTCTCCAACTGCAGAACACTAGGAGCTCTGACTGCTCTCCTTATTACTAGCTTGACTAGAACCTTCTAGTGGGAGGGGTGGAGTGGAGAAACTCAGCGCAAACAATTACAAACTTACCACTCCCGTCTGGCATAGACTTTCATTAGAGTTTCAATGATACTCAATGACAATGACACCGTTTTTCCAGACAAAAACAAGTTTCCCGGCATAACAGCAGAGCTAAACAAGACATTCAAAAGGTCAGTCTTTCTGGTTTTGGTGATAAACAATTCTGTTTCTTTCCCTGCAAAACATGCTCTTCTTTAGAGTTGAGCGAACACCTGGATGTTCGGGTTCGACGAGTTCGGCGAACT
>JAKVIS010000567.1:0-64495 GCA_033119425.1 Bufotes viridis | reverse complement strand
AATGAAGGAGACCTGTGATTCTGGTAGGAGAAAGGACTTTTGAAGACATCATCGCTATGTGACCAGGAGCATAATAATATTACTGGTCACATGACGAATACATTATCACATGTCCTCTCTCTCAGAGGAGGAATGTTGCTGCGGAAGAAATTTGCCATAGCTTTATGGCGTTTTTATGAAGATGACATCAGGAAAAGGTGACATAGGGTGTTATACTCCATACTGTGGCGTACTGCATACTGTGTGGTATTATACTATACACTGCATACATTGGGGTGTTATATACTGCATACTATATACTGCATACAGTGGGGTGTTATATACTTCATACTGTGAGTATTATACTATATATGTGGCATAGTTTTCTGTAATATTTACCAGAAAAAATATATATGGGGCGGAATGCGAAAGGGTGGTGGTCAAGGCAAATGGAGGGAGAGGGCCAAAGATGGGTAAACAGCCCCGGGCCGATGATACACTTACCGTAATCTGCCCCTGGAAGACATCTCTGTTTCTGCCATCTCTCTGCTCAGGGGGCATGTGGTAGACTCTCCTCCTTCCACATAGTAGCAACAGTTCCTGTCCAGGTTGACTGAGCTAAGGACTAAGGGGAGTTGGGATGAAAAGATGGAAGCTTAGAGATTGAGGTAGCCACAAAAATGAAAATCAATTGGAGAGACTGCTCACACATTTTTATATAAAGTGATTGTTGAATGAGTAAAATTATGTACACATAAAATAGGAGAGTCCTCTACTTAGGAATGCTACTACTTAGCTAATATCAAGTCTAGCTGTAATGCCTATAGGTAGGGATAGACATGGACAGTGACCACTAACATTAAACCAGCCCGTTTTCCCAACCTTTTGCAGTGCAAGCCCTAGGTAGCAAGACCGCAACTGGTCAACAGTCCCTATGCTACTTACGTGCAGAGACAAACACCAAGAGGTCAAAACAACACAAAATCAGGGTCATATATACATGGGTCAGAACCAGACAAGCTATGCAGTACCAAATGAGAGACAGAGATTGGTCAGAAAACAAGCTTGAGTCAGAGGAACGAGCAATCCAATACGCACAGGAATCAGAACGTGATAGAACATGACTCAGCGCTCCATTAGTCAGAACACTAGCACACAGGAATAGAGCAGCTGAGCAATCAGCCCACTGCTAGTCTCCTCCAGCACACACCCACTGTGGGACGAAACAGCATTGCATCCTGTTGACAAGGATGCTGTTGTATCGCCAGGGAACATGCAGCACGTTTCTCCCGTCGCAGTCACGCCAAAGTTGGAAATCTCACCGCTGGAGCCCAGACAGGTAAGTTTGTGATATTACCTCTCTCCCCCCCCCCCCACCACCTTTTTAAAAGGGGCCACCGGACTCTCAACTTGGAAACTCAAGATGAAACTTCCTAATCAGGCAAGGAGCATAAAGATAACGAGTCTCAGTGATTTGTGGAAAACATTATGTATCCTAAAGGAGAATAGCAACTGAAGAGCCATTGATAACGTATTAATAATAGAGGTGATCTTATATGGGCTAATAAATTTCGAAGCGAGTTTACCAGACAGAACCCTACGGAAATTGTTTAGTAGAAAGCCATACTAAAACAAAATTCCCCTAAAACAAAATTCGGACCCAAGGAACATTTCCTATAGGCTTGTTCACACTGGATACTTTGAGCTTTTTCCAGGCTCTTACGAGCAAAATGTGCACAGATCTTTCATGATGACATCCACTGCAGGACTCGCAGAACTAAACTCAGACACTGAAGAAAAATGCAGATTAAACCCAAAATTGCTACAGAACAAGGAGGAGCTGACATGGTTACAAAGCACCTCAAAAACTGCTCCAAAACCTAGTTGACCTTTTCAGTTTGCATTTGTCTCAGGATGGACTGCTGCAGAGAAGGACAGTTTGATTTCCAAACTTTTGTTAAACTCTCTCCAGAATCTAGAGACAAACTCTCCTATCAGAGACAATGGACTCAGGTAGCAGAACTAGATGACACATCTTGGAGAATCTGTCAATGACTACCCAGTCCATTGAGATGTGGGTCCAGGGTCTGTGTGGGAATGGGCAAAGGGACAAAGTTGGCCCGCAGGACGTCTTGTTGGTACCTTGGCCCTTGCGCAAACATCACTTGCTCAGACAATGACAACCACATCTCGTGACTAACTAGGCCACCAATAAGCTCTTGAGACCAGATGTGTAGTTCCAGCAGCTCCTGGATGACCTGCCAGTACTGATCAATGAGATTCCTCCAAAAGCTGAATCCTGACAACATTGAATTTCCGAGGCAAGATCAAGATTAACGACAGAAATGACAATACCAGGAGGAAGAATGTTAGCAGGTGTAGTATCAATAGACTCACAGGTCCCAAGACTGTCACCAGGCATCACTTTCATGTTACCAGACTCAGGACCATAGGGGACTTAGCATCAGCTACAAGATCTATCACACAATCATAATCATGATGCGGAGACAAGGACTCAGATGCTTCTATAGTAAAAACATCCTGAAAAACCTTAATACATTCAGGTAAAGGACCTTCCTCAATTCCAGACCACCAAGCTGGATAGAAATACAATGATTAGAGCACTGGGGACCCCATTTTATTAATTACCCAGTACTCCAATTAAAGACAGGACTATGTACCTTCAACCAGAGTAATCCCAGGACGACATCAGCAGACAAATTTTTCATGACATACTGTACAGGGCACACCTCTCGGAATAGAAATGACATTCATTGCCAAATCTAGATTCTTATATTCAATAATTCCTCTGGCCAAAGGAGTAGTATTCACCCCGGATACTGGAATCGGTTACGGTAACTTAAAGGGGTTGTCTTGCTTCAGTAAGTTGCATTTATCATGTAGAGGAAGTTAATACAAACAACTTACTAATGTATTTTTATTATCCATATTGCTTCCTTTGCTAGCTGGATTTATTTTTCCATCACATTATATGCTGCTTGTTTCCATGGTTACAGACCACAATCCATCAGTGGTGGTCGTGCTTGCACACTATAGGAAAACGCGTCAGCCTCTCTGGTGGCTGGGACCATCGGAGTGCACATAGGTTTGTGCTTCTTCCTATATTGTGCAAAAAAATAAATAATCCAGCCAGCAAAGGAAGCAATACAGATAATAACAATATATTAGTAAGTTGCTTGTATTAACTTTCTCTACATGATAAGTGCCACTTACTGAAGTGAGACAAACCCTGTAAGTAATTTGAGACCCAAAGCAATCACAACATCAAAATTACCTAAACTAGATGCAGCCCCCGAATCCACAAAAACTAAGCCAGAAACAGATTTCCCTTGAGAAGAGAGATTTACAGACAAGAGAACCCTGTCAATATTTGCGGGAAAATACCTGAGGGACCTCCCCGATTATCACTCAGACGCTTGAAGTTTTCCACCTCCAGCCTAGTTGGACATGATCGCAGTAGATGTGCAGGACTGCCGCAGAAGAGGCAAAGGCCATTCCTGAAGGGGTGTTCCTTCCTTTGCTGCAAAGATATTATACCCCCTTGCATGTGCTCTTTGGGCTCCACTGACGCCTTCACCACATTAGGATGAGAGGCAGAAGGGAAGGTAGAGGAACCGACAGAAACAGAACATTCACACTTACGTTTTTTTAAAGGGGTTGTCCGAGTTATGGAAAATATATAGCACTGTAAATCAGATGGTCAGCAATATATAACTAAGCTAAGCAAGTTTTAGGCAAAAAAATCTATTTTCTCATTTCCCTGGTTCTCCTCTGGTCCTTTGTTTATCTGCAGTAACAACAATCTCTGCCCCTCCCCCTGCTAAGGGAGTGAATACAAGAGCTGCCCTGAGTGACATGTCTGCCTGCTTGGAGACTCAGCAGCATGTTGTATGTGTAGAACTACAAGTCCTAGCTGTATAATGACACTGCTAAGGGAGGGAATACAAGAGCTGCCCGGAGTGCTGGGAGACTCAGCAGCATGTTGCATGTGTAGAACTATAAGTCCTAGCTGTACAATGACACTGCTAATATACACAGGATCTTCCCCCTACCTGAAATGCTCTGCAGAACTTCTCTTTCAGCGTCTGTGCCCAGCATTTGTCTCCTCACTGCCTGCAGCTACACTTCAGCCCTGAATCTGTGCAGCTGAAGGAGTTAAGAATCCTAAGAGAGAGCAATAAGCAGCAGCGAGCAGCAAAGGGGGCGTGGCCAACTGAGTGACATCTGGTGTACAGGCTCATGCACGAACATTATCAGAGCCGGGAGAGAAGCTGACATCACAGGTCATGTGACCCTCAGTGAAATTTGAGAAACCAGCCACTGGAGATAACGTGAGTTAATTGGAAAGCTGTTACATTTGCCTAGTTAGGTACATACAAAGAACAAAAAAATAACTCGGACAACCCCTTTAAGCATTTGGCTGAAATGTTTACCTAAGGCATATGTATGGCCAAAAATTATTCACTAAAAATAGGAAGAAGGAAGATAGTTCATATAAAATGTCCCTGGTCCTGGGTTATTCATGATCTTAGACTTCACTATAAACAGCTTTCCATTAGTAAACTTCTATTATCTGCAGGAGGCCTCAAGTCGCAAAAAAAAGTTTGCCCGTGTAAAAATTAAGTCTGAATTCTTTAGGCAATGTCATGATGATTTTCTACAAACGCTGCTGTTAGAGAACTTTTCAATGTGATTAGGGGCCTAATATATTCTGCAAGTAGAGGGAATGGAACAGGATATAGCATGTAGACACAAATGGGTATCATGGAAGCAATATAATTAAAGGGAACCTGTCACGTTGAACATGGTGTCTGAGCTGCAGGCAGCATGTTATAGAAATGTTTGAGCTGAGCTGATTGATATATAGTTTTATAGGAAAAATTCTGTAAACGCTGTAATTTATTTATGTAAATTCCTGCTCATTCTGGGCTTTAAAGTCCAGGTGGTGGTCCTATCAGTGACTGACAGCTATATCTGTATGCAAAGTCATAGAGGGTAGGCTGTCAATCACTGAGAAGACCATCCCCCTGACTTCAAAGCCCAGAATGAGCAGGAAATTAAATGAATGGATTACAAGTTTTACTGAATCTTTTCACATATACCCATCTATCAGTCTTCTCAGCTCCTTCTGCTCTATAACATGCTGCCTGCAGATTATTTCACATTTTCATGGTGAAAGTATGCAATGGGTGAGTTTTCCATTGGGATTTCTCCTTAGGAATACAACATATGGAATCAGCACATCTTCACTAATGATGAGCGGCAGGGGCAACATTCGAATTTGCGATATTTCGCGAATATTTGGGTGAATATTCGTCATAAATTTGCGAATTCACGCTTATTTTTTTGTTTGCGAAAATCGGCAATGTAATATTCGCGTATTGTACGATCAATACAGGCGTGGGTCACTATTGCTACATTTTTCAAGCTGCTAGAAGTTTCCAGAGACTGGAGAAATTGGTTGGCACGGCAGAACATTAAAATAGCTTTATATGCAGATGGAATGCTCCGATATATCCGCGATTGCGAAAATTGGCAATTAATGATGCGCATATTTGTGCGCAATACGTACAACTTCCCATTTTAGCAGGTCTGACTACATATTAGTGATTGGTGCACTATTGTTGTGAACTTGCCTGTAGCACGTATGTATGGACATCAGAACCTATCACACTACCTAACACCCTGCACTGGAACCTATCAGCTACACTATATCACTATCTAACCTACACTCACTATCTCCCACTAACTATCTGTATTATATATATGAGCAAACTAACTATCTAATGTAATGTGATACAGGAAATGACACTGCTGTCTCTCTCAGAACTGCAAAAAACAGCAGAAAATGGCTGCTTGTAAGGTTCTTATATAGTAAGGGGGAGGCAACTTTCCTATTGGTTGCTAGGGATGTTTCTAAGCTCAGACAAAGACATTGCAGCCTTCTCATTGTTCCCACAAGCAAGAAGCAGGGATGGATTATGGGTTCAGAGGAAAAAAACATCTAGAATATTCGCGAATACCAATATACGGTATAGCACTATTTTCTAAATGCTCGCAAATTCTCAAAGTGGCGATATTCGCAATTAAAATTAGCAATTTGAATATTCGCGCCCAACACTAATCTTCACGCTCCAGCTGAGATACGGTGGAGTTACATTTTGGTGCATACAATGTAACACTAGCATTTCCAGGACTAAAAGTAAAGTAAGAGGGCAACTGATACCTAGCACTGGAACATGGATTTATTGGTATTTTTCTTTTGCAGTAGCTATGACTGGAGGTGGACATGTGTGGAGCTGTTTTTGGAAGAAAGGAAGTTCGGACCTTCTTAACCCCTTTAAAGATAGGCCAATCAGAGTAATTTAAGCTGCTGTGAACATTAGATGTATGACGATTTTGGCATAGCCGGCCAACTATTTAGTATGTGTGGAACCACCTGTTTCTCCCTCAATGGAAGAGGTAACTAGTTAAAGATTGGGCATGTTGGATTTTAACTGCTCTATCCTTTTGTTCTCAGGGAGAGGCTTCCTCCCCTCTTTCTACTGAGAACACATGGATGTATATGAGGTTTGGGATTTACAGCTTTTGGCTAACTGAGCATTTGGCCACTAGCTATTATAATTCACATTACCTCGGCCAGTGGCATAACTGGAAATGACTGGGCCCAACAGCAAATTTTTGAATGGGGCCCCACCAGCAACTTCTTTACAACCCCCATCTAAAGCGCAACCCCCACTCCTGTGGATAATCAAGATCGGTCACTCAGGCGAGGCCCGGCAACTGCTCTGTCACTGTGTATAATGACATTTTATGATACTGTTGAGGTGGCCCTGACAATAAAATCTCCTCCTGGGTGGACCCTTCTGAGTTCGGGGCCCCAAAGCAGCCGCTTCCCCTGCTTCTCCTATAGCTACTCCCCTGATCGTAGCAATTCACCCTGGGAACACACCTGAGCGTTTTTCAGCGAGTTCATACGCGCTGAAAAACGCTCAACGTGTGAAAAGCCATGCATCCCTATGTGCATGGTTCACATGTCGGCGTTTTATAGCGCGGACGACAGCGCTGTAAAACGCCCTACGCAATCGCATCGGCTGCCGTGACTATCGCGCGACAGCACGCGCGATCCAACCCATATTCTATTATGGGAGCGCGCATATGACGCGCGCTTCCATAAAACAGCCACTTCGCGGCAGAAGCGCGCGTCATATGCGCGCCCTGGGAACACGCGAAGTGTGTTCCCAGGGTTAGGGTCAGCGATATTTACTTTTATAGTTAATATTAGGAGAGTAAGTTACAATTATCTTTGCCTGAAGTATTTTTATAACTAAAGAATCAGTCCATTGTATGAAAAATGTGAAATAATATTCACAAATGGGGCAAAAAAAAAAGTCTGATCCTTGCTCGAACAAAGGAATCCAATGACAGGATCACAAAGGGTTAATATACCCAGGGTGTTCATTCCAGTTCTCATCTTTCTGCCATATTGGAAGGTTAGAATGTATTCAATCATGATAACAAAATGTCATCGTGTTTTTAAATCAGCCGGCAATGACAGTTTTACATAAAGCAGGGAGGAATTAAATGTAATGTCAGTGACGTTTTTTTTTTTTTACTGCATTTTAAAAGGTTTTAAAAACTATAATTCATTTCTGGAGGCTCGTGAAAACATTCTGCATAAACACTGCCACTAAATCATCTTTGCGATTAGCATTTTCAATTATCTTTTCATCTGTAACACGCTGGGACTCTTTTTTGCAAACCAAATCAGTAGGATAAATATATTTTCTGGACACAATTACCTGCTTTCTGGACCTCTTACAATGTGTTCCTGGCTTCTCTGGATCCCCGATATAATTCAGGAAATTTATTTTAATGTGTCTCTCGTGGAAAAAATGAACCTGAATTTCTCAAAACAACATAGAATGGGTGTGTCCTACCACAAAGCATGGGTGGGCGTTTGAGGATGTGGGCAGGTCCACTAGGTTTTTTTCGGGTATCGAATTTTCGATACCCAATCGATACTTTTGTCTTGTATCGACCTCGATACAGGGATTTGACCTTTTTGGATACTAGGCTTCGCTATTGCGCAGTCTAGTATCAGAGAACATGGAGCACGCTGCTGTCAGCGCGCTCCGTGTTCTCCTCAGCAGTACAGGGGAGAGGGAAGCAGTCTCTCCCTCCCCCCTGTGCCGCTGCTGCCAATAAGAACAGAGGGGCGGGGGTACTACGCCACCAAGGAAAGTAAATGTTTAATACAAATCCAGGAGGCGCCTCCTGTATTAAATGTTTATTATCATTGGTGGCGCAGTGCGCCCCCCCCCCCTCCTCCCCAGTATTAAAATCATTGGTGGCAGTGGCCACAGGGTCCCCTCCCCTCCTCCTCACTGGTGGTGCAGTGGCAGCTTCTGATCGGAGCCCCAGCAGTGTAATCCTGGGGCTCCGTTCAGTTACCATGGCAGCCAGGATGCTACTGCAGCCCTGGCTGCCATGGTCAGCTCCCTGCTGCAGTATGCACAAAGCACTGAAGTGTGAGATCCTATTCACCCTAATAGAGCTCTATTAGGGTGAATAGGATAAGGGATTAAAAGATCCCAGGTTCTAGCCCCTAAGGGGGGAAACAGTTATTAAAATATATATTGTTATATAAACAATAAATAAATAAACATATTACATATCGCCATGTCCGAAAAGTCCAAACTATTAATATATAAAAAAAATGTCCTATGCAGTGAACGCCGTAACAGAGAAAAAAAATGAAAAAACTGCGCGGTTCGACATTTTTTTTTCGCCTTGCCCCCCAAAAAATAGGATTGGACTGTTCTATTATGGGCCGGACGTTGCATAAAATGCGAACGCATGCGGCTTTTTTTGGTGTTTTATTTTTTTCGCGTGGTATCGAATGGTATCGAGTATCGCAATACTTTTTTATGATATCGAAACCGAATCAAAATTTTGGTATCGAAACAACCCTAAGGTCCACACAAACCGATGCAAAACATTCATGGAAGAAGAATTTTATAAGGCAGATTGTGGATAATGAAAAAATATGAATAGTTGGGTACATACTATATGCAGGGTATACTAGTAGGGTTTACTTCCAAGTAAAGATGAGCAAATTTCTTAAAGGGGTTATCCAACTCTTTTTAACTGATGACCTATCTTCTGGATAGGTTATCAGCATCTGATCGGTGGCAGTCTGACACCCAGAACTCCTTCAATCAGCTGTTTGAGAAGGCCTCCTCTAAGTGCCACCGCCTCATCACTGCTTACCCTAGGCCAGTAAGGTCACGACCATCGGTCACGTAGCCTAGGCGCAGCTCAGCCACATTTAAGTGAATGAGCCTGAGCTGCACCCAGGCCAAGTGACTGATGACCTCGACGTCACTGGCCTAGGATAAGCAGCAAGAAGGCTGCGGCACTCAGAGAAGCTTTGGGACCTTCCCAAACAGCTGATCAGCGGGGGTCCTGGATGTCGGACCCCCACCAATCAGATGCTGATGCATTAGGTAATCGGTTACAAAGAGTTAAATAACCCTTTTATAATTTGTTTTGGGCCAAATTCATCCGAATCGACCCTGTGATTTAATTAGGGCATAAATTGCTTCTAATCAAAAGTACTTTAAATGTCTGGAAAAGTCTCTTTAACCCCCTTCCCCCCAAAAAAAATTTCCAGAATCGAATCCTGAGAAATTCTGATTCTGACAAATCCAATTTATTTAGTTACTTTTTATTCTAGTTGAATTTTGATTCTAAAGAATTGATTTGCTCTTCTCTACTTCTAAGCACTATTTCTCATTTTCAGGGCAGTTGGAGCACTTTTCATTTACATAGAATCAAATCAGTCTGCCAATTTGGCCAAATCTAACCGGAATTGAATTCTCAGCGATTATCTCATCTCTAGTTTTATCTTGCAATGATATGGTTGTGATACTGATGCTCTGAACTGCCATGACGTCCCTGGTGCCCGGGATTTAGTGGTGCCACTAGCTGAGTAGCTACATTCAGAGGGCACGAGAGCCATATGCTAGGGGTCGAAGGTTGGAAGCTCCGTTCCAGGTGTTCATTGCAGATTCCTGTATGCAGGAAAGACCAAATAAAAAGTCCTGTATGCAGGAAAGGCTAAACAAAAAGTCCTGCATGCGGGAAAGACCAAACAAAAAAGTTCTGCATGCTGGAAAGACCAAACAAAAAAGTCCTGCATGGGGGAAAGACCAAACAAAAAATTCCTGTACGCAGGGCTTTTTTTGTCCGGTAAAAAAGCAGCATCCCAAATGGAAACTAAATGGACCCTTACTATAGTCCACGGGTCTGTCCAGCTCCATTCATGTCATGTGTGCGGAATTTAGTACTTCCGTTAAAACAGCAAAACAAAGTAAAATATGAAGTGGGACTGGCCCTGACAACATCCAAGGGTGGTACAAAAGCACGTTTTGATGATAGGTAAAGGAAGAAGACTGAAGAATCACGTGTATTATATCTTAGCACTATTAAATAGTTGTAACCTCCCTAACACAAAATATCAATGAAATTGGTTAAAGGGGTTGTCCAAGATTTGGATAGTTCATCAGAATCTGATCGGTGAGGGTCTGACACCCGGGACCCCCACGATCAGCTGTTCTAGAAGGCAGTGGCACACGCAGTAGTTCTCTCAGGTTTCCCTAGGCTAATGACGACAAGTTCATCGCTTTCATGGCTTAGAAGCATAGACGTGAATCGGGCTGAGCACGATATCTATAGAGATAAGCGAATTTCATATTTTGAAATTTGTTCACACTTTGTTTGTTGGTAAAAGGTGAATTGCGTTATGGATTCGGACCATAACACAATTCTATGACAGAATGCATAACGGATCCATTATTCATTCCGTCATAATCGAAGTCTATGGGCTGCAAAACTGATCTGTCCTCCCTTGCGTAACGGAAACGGGATCCGTTTTGCAGCCCATAGACTTCTGTGCTATGACGGACTGAATAACGGAATGCCTCTAAAGACATTCCATTATGCATTCTCTCATAGAATTGCCTTATGGTCCGTGGTAACGGAATCCATAACACTAATCACCTTTTATCAACAAGTATGAACGAATTTCATAAGCGGAAATTCGCCCATCTCTACTAAGCACAGCTGCTATACAATGTACGGCACTGTGCTTGGTAAGCACCAGAGCACCGGTGCCTTCTCAAACAGCTGATCGACAGGGGTCCCGGGTGTTGGATCCCCACCAATCCAGAGGATAGGTCATCAGTATTACAATCTCAGAAAACCCTTTTAAACAAAATATCACAAGGGCGCAATTACTTTTACAAATGGTTTCTAGCTTGTATTACAATATTAGTTTTACTAGGGAGACTTTAAATCATGCTTTTAAAACAAAAAATGATTAAAAGGTAGTTTCATTTATCACTTCTTGGTGTGTGAAGAAGCACTTGCCAGCAGCACCTTTCGGAGTAAAATTATTATAAAAATAGTAAAAATATCATGTAGGATATCAGTTATCCTACAGGACAATAATAGCGGCCACTATATCGGCCATAAGTTGATTTTGGGGATCCAGAGACATTCTGCTTAGGCTGATAATTCCTGCAGCGCCCTCTACTGGGAAAGAAGTGATGCATAGTAAACTGTAAAATCATCCATTCTGCTTGTACTGACGTCTGATTTCTAAATAAACAGGTAAAATAAAAAACAGAAAAATAGAAGACCCTGAAAAAGCACATTATATACACAAAAAAAGAAAATAATGGCGCAATGGGCGCAATGACGGGGAATGGCGTTTGCAACACCCCCCGTCATTGAACCCCTCAGATGCCGCATTCATTGCTGATCGCGGCATCTGACATTAACTATTGAGGCCTTTCAGGGGTTAATCAGGGGTAAAAAAAAGTACACACTCACCTTCTCCCTTCGCTCACGGAGAGGCCGCTGCGGCCCTCTTGATTGAAAAAATTGCACGAAACCTCCGCGGTGATGTGATGATTAGTGTTAGAATT
The DNA here is from genome assembly GCA_033119425.1 of Bufotes viridis. Classification (NCBI taxonomy): domain Eukaryota; kingdom Metazoa; phylum Chordata; class Amphibia; order Anura; family Bufonidae; genus Bufotes; species Bufotes viridis. Next base: position 52,502 of record JAKVIS010000567.1, on the reverse strand, counting down.
TTCAGTTGCGAATTTTTATCGCGAATATTGGCACTTCGAGAATTGCGAATGTTCAGAATATAGTGATATATATTTGTAATTTCGAATATTTAAGATTTTTTTAAACAGTACACATGATCCCTCCTGCTTCTAGCTTGTGGGCCAATGAGAAGGCTGCAATATCTTTGATTTTAGGAGTAATGTTGAATGCAAATTTTCGTAATGCAAATTTTTAAATTGCCGATTTCATAATCAAGAAAATAATGACTGGAGATAACAAATTTTCGAATTCGCGAATATATGTTGAAATATCACGAATTCCAATATTGCCCCTGCTGCTCATCACTAGTGATGATGTCACCACATCATCGCGCTGGCCGGGCGTGGTGGCGTCAATACTGATTTTGTGTGGTTTCTTCAATCAAGATGGCTGCGTCAGCCTTTCCGCAAGCAAATGGATTTTTTTTTTACCGCCATTTCAGGAAATTCGGCTTCATGGCGTGTCGAATTTTTCCTGAAGTTTGGATCTACAGTCAATTCATTTCACTTCAATTTGCTCAATACTAGTTACATCCAGGTCATTTGAATTAGGGTGAATTCACACAGAGCAGATTTGTTGCAGAGTTCAGGCATTTCTGCAGTGAAACATAGGTTCCATACTGGGGGAACGGGGTTGCTTCTGCAGCAAGCACACTGATTTCTGAAAGCCCCATGCAGATCACTAGAACAGTCACAGAAATTGCTGCAACAAATCTGCCGTGTGTGAATTCAGCTTGGCAACTTCAGCTGCATAACACACTGTGCAGAGAAAAAAATTTGCAGCATTGTGTTACCTCGCAGCACAATGAATGTGAATGTGGTAACACTGTGACCACTAAGTATGGATTTCTGGCACCTTGTGTGTAGTGGTTGCATCAGCTCCATTCATGTCATGTGTGCGGAATTTAGTACTTCCGTTAAAACAGCAAAACAAAGTAAAATATGAAGTGGGACTGGCCCTGACAACATCCAAGGGTGGTACAAAAGCACGTTTTGATGATAGGTAAAGGAAGAAGACTGAAGAATCACGTGTATTATATCTTAGCACTATTAAATAGTTGTAACCTCCCTAACACAAAATATCAATGAAATTGGTTAAAGGGGTTGTCCAAGATTTGGATAGTTCATCAGAATCTGATCGGTGAGGGTCTGACACCTGGGACCCCCACGATCAGCTGTTCTAGAAGGCAGTGGCACACGCAGTAGTTCTCTCAGGTTTCCCTAGGCTAATGACGACAAGTTCATCGCTTTCATGGCTTAGAAGCATAGAAGTGAATGGGGCTGAGAATGATACCTATAGAGATAAGCGAATTTCATATTTTGAAATTTGTTCACACTTTGTTTGTTGGTAAAAGGTGAATTGCGTTATGGATTCTGTTACCACGGACCATAACGCAATTCTATGGCAGAATGCATAACGGATCCATTATTCATTCCGTCATAATCGAAGTCTATGGGCTGCAAAACTGATCTGTCCTCCCTTGCGTAACGGAAACGGGATCCGTTTTGCAGCCCATAGACTTCTGTGCTATGACGGACTGAATAACGGAATGCCTCTAAAGACATTCCATTATGCATTCTCTCATAGAATTGCCTTATGGTCCGTGGTAACGGAATCCATAACACTAATCACCTTTTATCAACAAGTATGAACGAATTTCATAAGCGGAAATTCGCCCATCTCTACTAAGCACAGCTGCTATACAATGTACGGCACTGTGCTTGGTAAGCACCAGAGCACCGGTGCCTTCTCAAACAGCTGATCGACAGGGGTCCCGGGTGTTGGATCCCCACCAATCCAGAGGATAGGTCATCAGTATTACAATCTCAGAAAACCCTTTTAAACAAAATATCACAAGGGCGCAATTACTTTTACAAATGGTTTCTAGCTTGTATTACAATATTAGTTTTACTAGGAGACTTTAAATCATGCTTTTAAAACAAAAATGATTAAAAGGTAGTTTCATTTATCACTTCTTGGTGTGTGAAGAAGCACTTGCCAGCAGCACCTTTCAGAGTAAAATTATTATAAAAATAGTAAAAATATCATGTAGGATATCAGTTATCCTACAGGACAATAATAGCGGCCACTATATCGGCCATAAGTTGATTTTGGGGATCCAGAGACATTCTGCTTAGGCTGATAATTCCTGCAGCGCCCTCTACTGGGAAAGAAGTGATGCATAGTAAACTGTAAAATCATCCATTCTGCTTGTACTGACGTCTGATTTCTAAATAAACAGGTAAAATAAAAAACAGAAAAATAGAAGACCCTGAAAAAGCACATTATATACACAAAAAAAGAAAATAATGACGCAATGGGCGCAATGACGGGGAATGGCGTTTGCAACACCCCCCGTCATTGAACCCCTCAGATGCCGCATTCATTGCTGATCGCGGCATCTGACATTAACATTGAGGCCTTTCAGGGGTTAATCAGGGGTAAAAAAAAAAGTACACACTCACCTTCTCCTTCGCTCACGGAGAGGCCGCTGCGGCCCTCTTGATTGAAAAAATTGCATGAAACCTCGCGCGGTGATGTGATGATTAGTGTTAGAATTTTCGAATTGCGAATTTTTATCACGAATATTGGCACTTCGAGAATTCGCGAATGTTCAGAATATAGTGATATATATTTGTAATTTCGAATATTTAAGATTTTTTTTTTAAACAGTACACATGATCCCTCCCTGCTTCTAGCTTGTGGGCCAATGAGAAGGCTGCAATATCTTTGATTTTAGGAGTAATGTTGAATGCAAATTTTCGTAATGCAAATTTTTAAATTGCCGATTTCCGCAATCAAGAAAATAATGACTGGAGATAACAAATTTTCGAATTCGCGAATATATGTTGAAATATCACGAATTCCAATATTGCCCCTGCTGCTCATCACTAGTGATGATGTCACCACATCATCGCGCTGGCCGGGCGTGGTGGCGTCAATACTGATTTTGTGTGGTTTCTTCAATCAAGATGGCTGCGTCAGCCTTTCCGCAAGCAAATGGATTTTTTTTTTACCGCCATTTCAGGAAATTCGGCTTCATGGCGTGTCGAATTTTTCCTGAAGTTTGGATCACAGTCAATTCATTTCACTTCGATTTGCTCAATACTAGTTACATCCAGGTCATTTGAATTAGGGTGAATTCACACAGAGCAGATTTGTTGCAGAGTTCAGGCATTTCTGCAGTGAAACATAGGTTCCATACTGGGGGAACGGGGTTGCTTCTGCAGCAAGCACACTGATTTCTGAAAGCCCCATGCAGATCACTAGAACAGTCACAGAAATTGCTGCAACAAATCTGCCGTGTGTGAATTCAGCTTGGCAACTTCAGCTGCATAACACACTGTGCAGAGAAAAAAATTTGCAGCATTGTGTTACCTCGCAGCACAATGAATGTGAATGTGGTAACACTGTGACCCGCAAGTATGGATTTCTGGCACCTTGTGTGTAGTGGTTGCATCAGCTCGCGGGTCTCAGCAAGACCACATTCACTTTCATTGTATTGTGATAAAGAAACGTGATACTGCGGTCTTTGGCCACAAGACGTGCTGCATAGCCAAAGTTGCCACGTAGTCTCAAGGCACAGTTTGTGGAGCTTTCTACTGTAGCTAGTTTCACACATGTGTAATCATCATATGACCAGAACAGATTTTAAGGCAAAGATTTAAGGTTCCGATTCAGTGACAGCAAGCAGAGATCTTGCAAACCACGAAGATGCACTCATTAACAAAAAAATAAATAAAAAAATAGCAACCTCAGACAGAAATGTTGCATTGCCACAAATCTGGGCATGCAACCATGTTTTAGGGTACTTTCACACTAGCATTAAACTTTTTCCCTCCTCGGGGCTCAATACCGGAAAAAAACGCTTCAGTTATATCCGAATGCATTCTGAAGGAGAGAAATCCGTTAAGTATGCATCAGGATGTCTTCAGTTCACTGAACAGCGTTTTGGCCGGAGATTATCTTCGTCTAAAATTCCAGAACACATGCCGGAATGCCGTATCCAGCATTAATTTCCATTGCAATGCATTAGTGCCGGATATACCGCAATGATGGAACCGGCATTCCGGTCTGCGCATGCGCAGAGCTTTAACAATGTGAAAAAAATAAATACCGGATCCGTTTTGCCGGATGACACCGGAAAAACGGATCCGGTATTGCAATGCATTTTTCTGACTGATCAGGCATTTTTCTGACCTGATCAGTCTGAAAAATTCCTGACCAGTCAGAAAAAATGACATTCGTTTGCATACAGTTTGCCTGATCAGGCAGGCAGTTCAGGCAACGGAACTGCCTGGCGGAATCAAACAACGCAAGTGTGAACGTACCCTTAGGCAGATATGTAAATGATTACAGGTGTTGTCTGATTAGACACTCGTCTTGCCACTCGTCTTCCCTATAAGAACACTCTCAGAGGTTACTTTTGGGTAGTGTACCTGTTGGTGAGAGATTGTTGACTGCTATGTGACCTCTATGACACACTTGAAAAGGTTTTGCCCAGTTGACAGACTTTGAGAAGGGGAACAACATTGGATGTTCTGACGTAGCTGTTAGGAGGTGTTGGCAGCAGTGGTTATGTGAGGGCACACGGTGAACAGGCTCCAGGCAGCCCAGACAGGACCACCAGGAGAGATGATCATCTGATCTGCCAACAAGCACGAACAGTTCCCTCAGTTTTGTTGTCCGCTATCACATGGCCCCCTATGGACGCCTCCTGGTGAGCATTTCAATTTTGCCTTTGCAGTGGAGCGACACTGCCCCAACTGCTGGTGTGACGATCTGAGAGAGAAGGTTCTACAGACCCAGCTGCAACTTCTGTGGGCAAATGTGCTACAGGATACCATACAGAACCTGTATGTCTCCATGCCTAACCGTATCTTATATTTAGGCTAGAGGCCGTTTTTCATCTTGTATCCAGGCTAGAGGCCGTATCTCATCATGTTTCCAAGCAAGAGGCCGTATTTCATCTTGTATCCAGGCTAGAGGCCATATCTCATCTTGCATCCAGGCTAGAGGCGGTATCTCATCTTATATCCAGGCTAGAGGCCATATCTCATCTTATATCCAGGCTAGAGGCCATATCTCATCTTGCATCCAGGCTAGAGGCCGTATCTCATCTTGTATCCAGGCTAGAGACCGTATCCCATCTTGTATCCAGATTAGAGACCGTATCTCATCTTGTATCCAGGCTAGAGGCTGTGTCTCATCTTGTATCCAGGCTAGAGGCTGTATCTCATCTTGTATCCAGACTAGAGACCGTATCTCATCTTGTATCCAGGCTAGAGGCTGTGTCTCATCTTATATCCAGGCTAGAGGCTGTATCTCATCTTGTATCTAGGCTAGAGGCCGTATCTCATCTTGTATCCAGACTAGAGACCGTATCTCATCTTGTATCCAGGCTAGAGGCTGTATCTCATCTTGTATCCAAGCTAGAGGCCGTATCCCATCTTGTATCCAGGCTAGAGGCTGTATCTCATCTTGTATCCAGGCTAGAGGCCGTATATCATCTAGTATCCAGTCTAGAGGCCGTATCTCATCTTGTATCCAGGCTAGAGTGCGTATCTCATCTTGTATCCAGGCTAGAGGGCGTATCTCATCTTGTATCCAGGATAGAGGCCGTATCTCATCTTGTATCCAGGCTAGAGGCCCTATCTCATCTTGTGTCCGGGCTAGAGGCCGTATCTCATCTTGTATCCAGGCTAGAGGCCGTATCTCATCATGTATCCAGGATAGAGGCCATATCTCATCTTGTATCCATGCTAGAGGCCGTATCTCATCTTGTATCCAGGCTAGGGGTCGTATCTAATCCTGTATCCAGGGTACAGGCAGTATCTCATCTTGTATCCAGGCTAGAGGCCGTATCTCATCTTGTATCCATTCTAGAGGCCGTATCTCATCTCGTATCCGGGCTAGAGGCGCCCAACAGGGTCTTAGAGGCTTCTTTCTATTGTACAGTTTTCCTAAAAAGTAAAACATCTCCTTTCACTCTATTAATGTAGTCACTTCCATTACTAGCACCCTGCTGATTTCGGAGATTTAGAATAGTAACGGTGGCTCAATTCTGTCCTTTGGATATTAAATCATCTCTTACTGCAGATTTTTAGGGTACGTCCACGAGATATAAATTGCAGCAACAAAAAAATACATAAAACCTGCAGTGAGTCCGCCTCCCATTGTGTTTAATGGGAAATCGCCTCTACAGTTCATACGTTGCATTTTTGTTCTGTGTGTGGATCTAAAATACAGATTGCCTAAAAAAGCCATAAAATATGTTGCTTCCCGGTGCAGATTCCATGTGGAAATTCCCTTTGAAATCACCAACAGAAGCCCAAAAAACACATAAAAAAGTGTGAAAAAAGTGGAATTTTGATGTGAATTCTGTCCCTGAATTTACATACCCTTAGGACGCCTCACTAATTTAATTGGGAATTCACAGGCGGAATCCGTATCAAGAACGCTGCTTTTTTTTCCAGTCCGCAGGCTTAAAAAACCTCTCTGCATGAACTAGACAGATTTCCACAATGAGAAGCAGACTGAGGGCGAGTTCTGCACAGAGAGAAAACCCCACCGTGTGACCACGACCCTATATAGCACTGTAAATCCGCATGCTGTGGATTCGCTACGGAAATTGCAACGCAACCGACCACCGATTTTTTTTTTATGTGCCTTTTGACTCACTGGGGGGGGGGGGACATTTATCAATAATGGCGTAATTTGCACCAAAAAATACTAACATTAAAAATCAAAAGTGGTGATTTGTTACACCTCATGTGTTACACCTATTTTAAAATGTGACTTTTTAAAATATAAACGTGATTATTCGCCTATTTCTCTTGATTTGCGACATTTTAATGTCAATGGCACAAAAATGCTACTTCTTTAAACAGAAACGCACCATTTCAGCCAACCCTGTCAGACCGCACTTGTGACTTTTGAAACGCATTTGCGACTTTTGAAGCGTATTTGCGACATTTCCTGTGGTAAATTGCGATGTTTGCTTCAGACTCGGGACATTTTTGTTATTGTTTTTTTTTTTTTGTTGAATGTCAATTTTCTGCCAAAAACCTGTTGTTTGGCTCATTTATATTAGGTAACAATAAATGCGTCCTGTTTTAATACTGACCGATCACTTGTTCCCACCAAGCATTAGTTTCTTTTTATAGATGCGACATTTTTGACCAAAAGTCGCATAACTTCTGCTATATATGTGACTTTTTACGCAAAACACCACCACATAGGCTGGCCTGATTGTCCGCAACAATTTGAGCCACTTCTGCCGCGAGGAGTGACGATAAATGAGGCGTAATATGCGCCAATTTGATAGCCCCGCCCACGTTAACATTTATAGCTGGTTTCTGACGTGATGCATTCTTTATGGTCAAAATTCTGGAGAAAACAGTTGATATGTTTCCTGCAAATCAAAATGCCATTCTTTTTTGGCGCATTTTATGCCATAATTCAACCTGCTTAGTAAATGTCCCCCACTGGGTTCTTTAAGAGGCTGAAAAGCAACATTTTTAACCACTTCACACCCGGCACGGATTGGTCACTGTGAGTTGCGGTTTTTGCAGGCTATGCCTGAACAACAGACGCTACATAAGGCGTCAGCAGGGTGATATGAGGCACCGGTTATTACAACAATCCGTGCGCCGGTTCTTGGAACTCTGCACGTGCCGCCGGCGCCAGCACCGCGGCCAGCTCCTGAGTGACGGGTGACGTCACGAGAGGGGGCGTGGCCGCGTGTTGCTGAGCAGGGAAAGGGATCGCTGGATGCACAGAGCTGGGAGGGAGCTGCAGTATGTAGGGAGAGAGACAGACAGAGGAGTCTACAGAGAGAGAGAGACAGAGACAGACTGGAGAGAGACAGCCGCCACAGCCATCCTCTAGGCAGGGAGGCTGTCTGCAAGCTGGCACAGTGTGGCACAACCCCCTGTGCCAGCCTCCCCTTGGATTATAAGCACCACTGGTGGGGTGACACAGGAGAACCCCTTCCCCCCCCCCCCCCCCACCTCCCCACATTGGTTTTGGCACTGGAATGTTGTGGGCTCCTAAGGAAAAAACAAAACAAAACACTCCTTCCCTTCACTTGGATATCTGGAGAGGTCTTCATCCTTGCTATGGTCAGTAAAGGGTTAAGGGACCCTGGAATGGACACCTCCGGAATAACTGGAGGGGCGAGCATCTGAATCCTTAAACTCCGGATTTATTGGGGACCCTCCCCACCTTCTCCTTTTTTTTATTTTTTTCTTGGAAGAGAAGCTATAGATCCAGCGGGAAGGAAGGAGCCAGGTAATTCATTGCATGGGATGTATGGCAGAGGTCATGCCCTGAATGACAAACGGGGCAGTTTAATGGGCCCAGGGGCCAGCCTCCCATCCCACTTGGTGGATGCAAGGTTAAGGGGGCGGGGGGAGGGGGTCTAAAGTTGTCTTATATGCCTCCAAGATGGTAAAGGTGCATGCGACCCGTGTTTTTTTGGTAGGCACCCCAGTTTTGGGGGGCACGGCAGGCCTATTGGAAATGTTACAAGGGCCCCAGAAAAAGGTCTAAGCTCTGGAACGTCAGGAACAATGGATTTCTGCAGGATCCATCAACCACTTTCTTCTCTTCAGCTGTATCCAGTCATGTCGTGATAGCTTTAAGACTCTGGAAACTGCAATTACCTAAATTCTAACAGAAGCCCCCTCCCCGTCCACCACCACCCCACCAACAGCCAACTCTGTACCTGTGAAATATTAGGTAGAACTATAAAACCATCCCAAGATCAGGATTCAAAGGCAGGAGGTCTCTCCATGCATTTCCTAAAATTTCCATTGTAGTCCAAGGGGAGATGCATATCATATTCCATAAGAGAGCGCCAGGATAAGAGACCTTTTGCAAAAGAGACAGTTGCCCACGTAGGAAATCGGAAAGAACCGCTTTGTACGGGTTTCCACCTAAACGAAAAAAGCTATGTTTTCCGGATGAGCAGCAGATTGTCTTCCCACTTGAGGAAATTCCTGACGAATGTATGTTGTGATTCACAAGAGGCTCGGTCACGGGGCGCAGGCTGCAGATTAATGGGGTGTACGGGTATTTTATAAACCAGATCACCTATGGTCTACGGGTTTCTTTGAGTCCATGCACTTTCCAGAGTCGTACGTCCCCCTGTAACGCTGTGGTATTTTTAGGTACATTGCATATAGAGTCTCAGCCTGCTGTACCATCAGAGACCTGTGCACATAGGATATACTGTATATCTGATATGTATGCATAATTATGATATACCGCCAGGGGGGTACAATTACATAACGATCAGATAGTGTCTGATTCAGGTTATGTGACCAAGTAGAGGTCTCTCAGGGCAGATGACGTGTGAAGGATTGTCGTAAGGATTAGGCTGTGGTAGAAGGTGTGTAGAGCATAGAAATATTATATACATCCAATTGTATGGGACAGATGAAATGAAGAGATCACCTGGAATTGCCTCCGACGGGGAGGTTAGAGGGTCACGTCATTGGGAGGGACAGATGAAATTTCAAGGGGATAGACATATAACTCTAGAAGGCAGTTGACTTTTGAGGGATCATTTAAGTTCCTTGGTTGTAGAAACTTGGTTTGAGGTTTTCATCTTTTGGGACAGTTGACATTAGGGGGTCATGACTTCCAAGATGCGGACGATTGAAGAAGAACTGAGTTGGGTTTTTTGTTATGTTAATTGTATGACAGGTGACCTTATGTATTAGCTTTCATGGGACGACATTTTTCCATCTAAAACCATATTTCAAAAGGTTTTGATGGAACCTGAACTAGGAATAAAAGGACACGTCACATTGCGTTCAACGGTACTTACTTATTTAGGGTCCAACGTGATGGGTGGGATGGACTGGTTTCCATATACAATCGACTGGATTAGACAGGAACATCTATCTGAAATCTGTGGTAGGACCAAGCCTCCATATTTGTCTTGGTGTAACCTGTAATGTATAGCATTTCCCTAGCGTGAAACATTCAACTTCTCAATAGCCCAAAAACCTGTTACATTGTTAGGAACTTCATCCACCAGCCAGGAGGACCCATCCTGCTTCTGCGTTATATGGACAACCCATTGATTTATACAAGAACTGTGTAATGCCTTATTTCTCACGTGATGGAAATGCAAGGAAATGAAACTGTAGGTGGCTCGTGCCCACCACCACTCCTCGTCCTCCGTTGGGCACCTTCTCTGACACTCTCGGCAGCACCGACCTGCCTGCATCTCCGCTCCTTCCAACGGGCTGAAGTTGATCTGTTCCCCCATGCAGGCAGCAGCCTGCTTCTTGCCGGCGAGGTTTCTCCTCCTTTGCCCACAGGGTGAGCTTGCTCCATCCATCTCTTAAAAGGTCAGCACACACACTCAAATTTGCACAATCCAGTGGCTAGCCACCTTAGGATTCTTAGTTCACCTTCCCCTCTGAGCAATAGATTCCAGTCTGCTAGTGTCTTGCAAAGGTTTGCTGTTCTAAATTCGCCTGCCTGTGTACTGGCTTCTGCCTGCCTTCTGGTTTTGAACCTTTGCTGCTTGACTTGACCTCTGCCTGATCTCCTTTCTAAACCTGAGCTGCTCGCCCTGACCTCGGCCTGTTTATCGCATCACACCAACTCTGCCTCCCCTGACCTTGGCCGGTGCCTGACTGCACTTTTCTCCGATCCCTCGGTTCTCCGCACAAGTGTTTCTTGACCGCCGTGGGTCAGTTGTACCTTGAAAAGAGACTACTCTAGGAGGTAGCGGTCTCGTGGTCCCCCTGCAGCAAAGTCTAGATTCCTGTGTAGGGGTTACATTTTAAAAAACCAAGGGAATGCCCTCAGGAGTAGCCCCAAGCTAAATTTGTTCAAGTGGCGCAGCAGATCCACATCCGTTTCGTAACCTGAACACTTGTTACTGAGTTCCCACCACAGATCACATCTGATTACTGGAGGTCCCAGCAGTAATATACCATGTGATAGCTTACCACTGAGGAATCCTTCTAACAAGACATTGTCCAAAATGGACTGCCCCTTTAAAAAGACCTCCACATTATCTTAGAATTGTCTAGGTTTTGACTCGGATCCACTACTTGAACATCATAACATAAGTCCGTATGACTATTCCAGTCCTTATTATGGCATCTATTTCCACCGTGTCTTTAATGTAAAGTGGGTCTCTAGTCTTCTAATCTGATACATTTGATTAATAATGCAGCCAGAGATGGAGAATAACGAGCTTTGACACCCCCCTTCAAGCTGATTTCTCCATTTTTTGCACACAGATTTGAGATGACCATCTGACAGATTGGTTGCTAGGGATAAAATTCCTTAGTAACCACAGTCTTTTGATTTGGTTTGCCAGATAACAGTCCGTCTCATATTGATCTTCTCTTCTTTTCATAGCAGAATTGTTACTGAACTAATGGCAGAGACGTATTCCTGTAAGGGAAGGTTCACATCACGTTTCTTTTTCTATTCATCTGATCCATCAGAGGAACAGGAAAAAAAATAAACGGATCCTTTGAGCGTCCATTAATTTATCCGCTAGCATACGTTGCTGCCATTTTCATCTGAAATCCGTTTACTTTTTCTTCTGTCTAAAATAACGTATCTCAGATGGAATTGGCTGCAACGCATGCAAGCGGATAATGGACGCTCAAAATAAAGGATCCGTTTTTTGTTTTGTTTTCTGTTCTTCTGAAGGATCAGAAGAACGGAAAACGAATTTGGTGACGTGAATTGACCCTAACTCTCACTACCTCTATAGTAAAACGTGTCTGGGCTCTTACACTGCTTTAGGCCTCACTGCAGCCATCTTGGATGAGGGAGATGGTGTAGGTGGCTGGCTACAAACCTCTAGGACCACATTCACATGGCAATGGCTTGTAAAACCGTATGTAAATTCATTTTATAATAAGCCTTATGCAACTTTTTAGCATTTCCTTCATGTTCACTTGTTGTCAGCGAATATAAAATATGCTTGTTTTCAATAAAAGGGTCTCATAAGAATAAGATGATGACAGGGTGCCCCCTACTGGGACCCCAGTGAAGAGCTATAATCTGGGGGATCCTAGAAGCAAGTATTCAGATTCCTTGCAGCGCTACCACATGGGAATTTAAAGGAGTTTTTTGGTTTTCCGAAAATACTGGGTTAAAGGTCAGAGGGCTCTGTTCAGGATCCTCATGTCTTCATCAGAGTGTGGAGGGCTGAGGAAGAGTGTCTCTCTTGCTCTGGGGGACCTGTCCAGTCCTGCATTACACAGACAGCCCATGGACATTGTGTAAGGCTCAATTTTTTTTCCTAAATTCTGGTATCTTCAACTCCCCCACCTCCCCTATTGTTTATTTGCAGCCTTTTTGGTAACTTGGGGTAGATCTACTTTATATTGAAGAGTTTTGCTAGAGCTGGAGCTTATGTTTGTTGCGATTATTATCATTGTCATTTATATAGTTTTATGTTGAGTATTAATATTTCATGTTTATTGCTGAATTGTCTGGATGTTTATAAAGTTATGTAGTTATTGGTTTACAGTTTTTTAACAGTACAGGTTAAAGTTGTTTTCCAAGAGTTTTTTTTAATGATGACCTACCCTCAGTACCTGATCGGTGGGGCTCTGACGCCCGGGACACCGGCCAATCAGCTGTTTGAGAAGGCATTGGCGCTTGGGGTAGCACAGTGGCATTCTCCAGCTTTGCCTAGGCCATGTGATGTCACGTTCATCAGTCATATGGCCTAGACTCAGCTATAAGCAGTGCATGGGGCACTATACACAGTGCTATAGTCAGTCCGTATAGTACTATATACAGTGCTATAAGCAGTCCATATGGAACTATACACAGTGCTATAGGCAGTCCATATAGTACTATATACAGTGCTATAGGCAGTCCATATAGTACTATATACAGTGCTATAAGCAGTCCATATGGAACTATGTACAGTACTATAAGCAGTCAATATGGAACTATATACAAACCTATAAGCAGTCCATATGGAACTATGTACAGTACTATAAGCAGTCCATATGGAACTATATACAGTGCTATAATCAGTCCATATGGCACTATATACAGTGCTATAAGCAGTCCATATGGAACTATATACAGACCTATAAGCAGTCCATATGGAACTATATACAGTGCTATAAGCAGTCCATATGGAACTATATACAGACCTATAAGCAGTCCATATGGAACTATGTACAGTGCTATAAGCAGTCAATATGGCACTATATACAGTGCTATAAGCAGTTCATATGGCACTATATAAAGTGCTATAAGCAGTCCATATGGAACTATATACAGTGCTATAAGCAGTCCTAGCTATGGCAACTATATAAAGTGCTATAAGCAGTCCATATGGAACTATATACAGTGCTATAAGCAGTCCATATGGAACTATATACAGTGCTATAAGCAGTCCATATGGAACTATATACAGTGCTATAAGCAGTCCATATGGAACTATATACAGTGCTATAAGCAGTCCATATGGCACTATATAAAGTGCTATAAGCAGTCCATATGGCACTATATACAGAGCTATAAGCAGTCCATATGGAACTATATACAGTGCTATAAGCAGTCCATATGGAACTATATACAGTGCTATAAGCAGTCCATATGGAACTATATACAGTGCTATAAGCAGTCCATATGGAACTATATGCAGTGCTATAAGCAGTGCATGTGGAACTATATGCAGTGCTATAAGCAGTGCATGTGGAACTATATACAGAGCTATAAGCAGTCCATATGGCACTATATACAGAGCTATAAGCAGTGCATGTGGAACTATATACAGAGCTATAAGCAGTCCATATGGCACTATATACAGTGCTATAAGCAGTCCATATGGAACTATATACAGTGCTATAAGCAGTCAATATGGAACTATATACAGTACTATAAACAGTCAATATGGAACTATATACAGAGCTATAAACAGTCCATATGGCACTATATACAGAGCTATAAGCAGTCCATATGGCACTATATAGTGCTATAAGCAGCGCATGTGGCAGTGTATTACGGATGTAGTCTTAACCAGAAGCATTGCTTCCACTGGAGAATAACACAACTGGGGAACAACTCTATGTTTCTCAATATGAAGGCACAATAGGACCCCATAGACTGCGATGGGGGGCGTATTATGGCCCGATACAGCTCGTTGGTTGTATGGAGACGTAATACCATTCAGTGCTTACGGCCTTATAGTAAAACTCGTTATGGTTTTTCCAGGTGAGGTCGCCTCATAGCTGCTGACACACGCTTTCTGCCTGATGTTCAGAGCGTACTTTCCGGTTTGTTGGATATCCTTTTAGAGATAATGTATATTTTATTCCAGCGGTGTGCGCGCTAATTGGTGTCTGTTTTGTTAAAGGGGCATTACTGTGAAAAAAAATGTTTTTTTGGACTATTATCAGGTAGCTGTTTACACTCAGCGTACAATTTCACATAGACAACACTTTATGGATTAAAGGGGTATTCCCATCTGGGACATTCATGACATATTGATAGGATGTGCCATGAATGCTCATTAAGTGTGGGTCTCACCTTTGGGAATGAGGGGCTGCCATGAGTGGAGAGTATGCCGCGCCTGCGCAGCGTGCTCTCTGTTCTCTGCTATGGGACTTCCAAAAAAAGCAAAACCAGTGCTCAGCTATTTTCGGAAATCCCATAGCAGTGAGTGGAGAAAGTGCACTGCATGATCTACGTTCATGGCGATCACTGTTCTTGAGATAGGGGCAAGTCCCAGGGGTTTCTGTTGCCTAGGTAGTTAGACAGATAGCTAGATATGAGATAGATAGATAGATATGAGATAGATAGATAGATAGATAGATAGATAATAGATAGATAGATAGATAGATAGATAGATAGATAGATAATAGCTAGATATGAGATAGATAGATAGATGTATAGATAGATAATTAGATAGATATGAGATAGATATATAGATAAATATGATAGATAGATAGATAGATAGATATTAGATTAATAGATATGAGTTAGGCCTCATGCACACGGCCGTTGTTCTGGTCCGCGTCTGAGCCGCATATTTTGCAGCTCGGCGGCGGACCCATTCACTTCAATGGGGCCGCAAAAGATGCGGACAGCACTCCGTGTGCTGTCCGCATCCGTTGCCCCTGCAAAAAAAAATTGAGCATGTCCTATTCTTGTCTGTTTTGCGGACAAGAATAGGCATTTCTATAATGGGCCGCGTTCCGTTCCGCAAATTGCGGAACGGAATGCAGAACAGCTTCCGTATTTTGCGGATCCGCTGTTTTCGGACTGCAAAACACCAACGGTCGTGTGCATGTAGCCTTAGATAGATAGATAGATAGATAGATAGATAGATATGAGATAGATAGATAAATAGATAGATAGTTAGATAGATATGAGATAGATAGATAGATAGATAGTAGATAGATAGATAGAATATGAGATAGATAGATAGATAAATAGATAGATATGTGATAGATAGATAGATAGATAGATAGATAGATAGATGATATAAGATAAATGGATAGATAGATAGATAAATAGATAGGAGATAGATAGATAGATAGATAGATAGATAGATAGATAGATAGATAGATCATAGTTAGATAGCCAAAAAGGTCTTTGCTCCATATCAGGAGACTAGTACTATAGATAAATAATGCATGAGGGGGATTTTTTTGCAGAAATGGCATTAGGGTTAAGGACCCTTACAATATGCCTCTTCTTCTAGAACACAGAGAAGAACAGTCACAATACTGACCATAAATGTGCCCTTCTATGATGATTATTACAGCAGCCCCCTTATTACCCCCTCAGTTATAATAACCACATCACCTAGTCACGGCCACCCTGCCTTACTTACCCACTCCTCCTATAGTATTAGCGTCCACCCCCTCTCATATCTCCCTCTCCTTCTTCCACACTATAAATATGACGTATAGCGCTGTAGTCAGCTATATCCACACACCGCAGACACTGGCTCTCGTAGGGCTTCGTCAATCACCTCCATGCTTCCCCACATACATAAATGTATACACATTACACTCTCCATCTATCGCTCTCGCCATAAATTTATTCAGTCAGTACAACAACATTAGGAGTGAATTTCGTCTTGTTGCAGTGCGGTGGGCATTCAGACTATGGGCTCCACATCTATTATGCCATGAAGGGGCATCCGTCACTCGGGGTTCCAGACAGGAGCAGGGATTTTCACGATAGATGGTGATGCCTCTCCATAAACGCTTCCACTTAAATATATATCCACTGACAAATACATATATATGAATCCCTCAGCGGTCCTGCTCCGGGAAAGCAGGAGCCGGCGGCTTAAAGGTGTCTGGTGCTTGGTTGTGCTCACAAAGGGGTTTGTAGTGTGAGGCTTTTATTTACAGAACATCTCTGAGAGATGGCACAGATGGCACAGTTATGGTCAGCACGTGGCCATGGGACATTGAGGCCGGTTGTGGCACGTGTGTCAATAAAAGCTTCATCCTCTGATCATTTTCTGGATATGCATCTTCAAAGTTGTCTGTGAAGATTCTTCTATTTCATGGAATATCAGTATTTTCTTTTCTTGAAGACATGTTGCTAGTCATCTGACTGGCTTTCTTAATTAGAATGGCTTGTATGAGAAATCTCCGACATGAGATACTGGAGACTCATGCTTCAGTGCCTCAGTCACTTACAATGCCATTCCAACACCTTTTCTGAGGCAGTTTAGTCGCACCTAACAGTTTCATAATGCAAATGCAAGCAACATCTTACCTCCATCACTAAAGCACGAGTCGACAATTTTTCATGCCGGAGATTTCTAGTGGAAGCCAATCTAATTGAGAAAGCCAGTTAGATGACAAGCGAAATGTCTTCAAGAAAAGAAATATTCAAAAAGTCCAGTTGCCCTGATGTATTACTATTGATACATCTTAAAAGTTATCTTGGTAGGACAACTGCAAACTGAATCCTTAAGAAGAAATTATGAGGACAATCTAAAACCAGGTTGCAGGAGAAGAATACAAAAAGAACCTTGGAGATCTTGACAGTCCTCCAGACACTACGTCTAGATAGGGCCAGATACCAGGAAAGGCTACGTGACATAAGGACACCTTCAAGATCTTATAATAAGATGCTTACCAACATTTAAGCTCTTCTCCTTGGACCAACCAGGAAACCCTCAGAAACCGTCCATTATGTATATGTCCCTCCCCTATGGTGGGTTTGCCCCTGTTGGCAAGTATGTACCACCATTGATCTAGAAGCGGGTGTAACTTGATGCCCCTGGCACCTAATGCAGAATCTATGATAGGCCCTCCTAACCATCATTCATTGGATATAGTATTGGTCCTAATCTCCTCATAAGGCATTTTGTCGGCTCTGTCAGACTCCTCAGTCAAGGTACAAATACAACGTCTGTCCTATCTATGGTTATACTACTGGAACTAGAGAGTGCAATGAAGGCCAGTCGACGGTGGCAAAATTAAAGGAGTTCTCCACTGTGGACAATCCATACTTGTTAGACTGGTGTCTTGAAAAAAATCTGATTAAGGCTACATGCACACGACCGTATGTGTTTTGTGGTCCGCAAATTGCGGATCCGCCAAAAAAAAAACAGATGACGTCCGTATGGCATCCGTTTTTGTATTGCGGATCCATTGTAATAATGCCTATCCTTGTCCGCAAAACGGACAAGAATAGGACATACTCTATATTATTGGCTGGGCTACGGAACAGACAGATGTGGATAGTACACGGCGTGCTGTCAGCCTTTTTTGCGGACCCAGTGAAACGAAATACGTTTGTGTGTATGTAGCCTAAAAAGTGTCCCCCTGCAGGACCCCCAGCAATCAGTTGTAAAAGGTGGAGAAAAATCCTTTAGCAAAGATTCTGTTTCAGTGCAGCGCCGCCACAGGAGGAATGAAGAATTACACTGTGTTTATTCAAATCAATGGTTTGTCCTTGAAGGAGGACAGGACAGTCCTCCGGAAAAAAAGAATCTCCTTGCAACCACTATCTACTGTTGCCAAGAAATGAGGATCTTGAACCAAGGAACAGCCCCCATTATCTTAGAATTGTCTTAAAGGATATATGATTATGGGTTTTCTAAAGGGGACAACACCTTAAAGGGTTAATGTAAAAAAAAATGACATGATAAAAAATGAAAACGAGAGATCATACAGTACATGACAATCTCTTTCTAACAAACCTAGAACCAGCCCTGTACCTCACATGGGTTCAGAGATCTCCCCATCCATTGCTCCAGTAGCATTGCTAGATTTATTTCTAGGTGGCAGCTCAGTGGGCGTGTCCTTTCTCGGTGGGGGGGGGTATGTCCTTTCTCATTGGACATGTCTTTTTGCTGCAGCTGGTGGCAATAGAAGGATGGGGAAAAACAAACAGCAGGTGGCGCTATGCAGATACAGTTTGTTGAGTAACTCTGTAGCTATAATACATGTTTAATTACATGAAATTACAAAACTATTCAGATCCAGGTGCCGTTTGGAAACTGTAGAATATTTTTCGTGGGCCAACCCCTTTAAAGGGCCAATCAGGGATCTGGTTAATAGCTCGCCATCTACGCCTTTTTTCTTTGTCATCCCTCCCAGCCACTGAACAATAAAAAAAGAGTCAAATTACGCATTTCTCTTGAACCCTGACTCCTTTTACCAGGTATGGACCGTCATAGGACACAGGCAGCACTCTGAGCACATAAAAGTAACAGTGGTCATAAAATGCAGTTTTCCACCAAATTGGGCCAAACCATTTTGCTCCTCTTTAATGACGGTGGTCCATTGTGAAGATACTCTAATATACTGTATATGCTACATATATTCTATACTAATGCACACGAGTAAACCATGCCTCTCCAAAGGCTTGATCTCCTCGTCCTCGTGTTATTTGCACACTCTTGAACACAAAATCTCATTAAACAGATCTTTATATTGACCTTGAATCTGTTTGTACTGTACATAGTAATTAGGTCACGGCTAAGGTTCCGTATTTACAGAGTAAACAGGGTTTGTGACATTTTTCTTAGTAAGGTAACCCACCTCATCCCCCTGTGAGATCTTCTACCCTTACATCACCTCGAGCTCCTAAATGTCATTGAAGATGCGTTTCAGTCCCGTATTATTATTTCCGATTGGGAAGTTCGTAGAGCTTCTGGAACGGCCAGGTGTAATTTGCAGAGTTCCTGGAGGTCTAATTGACTTTGTACTTTCAAACCATCTTTGTGGAACATCTTACCTTCAGGTTTAAAGGGGTTGGCTGGTTTAGAAATGTTCAGGATCTTCATTTATTAACCAGAGTGGAGAGAAGCTACCCAAACACATTCTGTTCATTTTGAAGACCACTGTGTAATGCTTCACTTGACCTGTGGTGGCACTGCAGGGAAGTTGAACACGGATTTTGGATGATCGCTGGGATGGAAAAGGATCACCATTGTTGCGAAAAGGCATTGTCCAAGGCAAGTGACCCTTGCTTTAGTAGACCCATATACTTTAGATCACCAAACGCTTGCTTGGTCGGCAGCTATGCCTCCCATCTCCCTTATAAATGCTGGAAAGGAATGTAGGCCACTGCCATACCTTTTTATTGGTGGCTTATCTCTTTTCAGCATTAAAGGGGTTTTCCAGGCTTCCAATATTGATGACTTATCCTCATAATAGGTCCAAAATATGCAATAGGTGAGGGCCTGACACCCCACACCCCCAGCGAGCAGCTGTTCCCTCTATCCTGGAACTAGCACTGTGAATGAAACAGGAAGCACAGCTCAGTGTAAAGTGTAGTAGTTGTTACTGTGTTTTGCCGCGGCCCAGGAGGTGCAAATCGGAGGATGGAAGTAGTAGTGACTCTGGTTGCAACAGTTATTCACATAAATCACAGTGGCTGCCCTCATACTGATGCTCCCTAGGGCCAAGCAGTGACAGGAGGGAGCCCCCCTTCTTACTTTGGGGTACACCCTGGTTCCGGGCCTTCTACATGATGGTAGTTCAGCAACATGTCTTGTTTGAATGAGATAGGTGTTGTGACTGGCGAATGGTGCTGGAGTCAGTAACTAGGCCCTTTGTAGAAAATAGGTAAGTCTCTCTTTACCAAAGTGCAGAATGGGAGTTGTAGTGCATCCAACGATATCAAAAAACAGTTCCAAACAATTCAGAGTGCAAATTGTCCCTAAGAGCAATGTGTGGGTATAAGCAATGATGGGGTTTGTAGTACTCCTTCCCTCTATCTTTCTGTCTCTATGCAGAATCTAAGGCTGGCAATAAAGTTTGTGCAGTGCTGTCTGTAATTCTAAGCTGAGCGGTACAGGATTAGGATACGGCTGGCCAGGGCCATGTTCAAGTGTGAAGGGTGTCTCAACAATGTCCTTCTTACTCCAGTAAAGTCTCAATCATCCTTACTGACTGACTCCCACGCTCGGCCATGCAGATTTTAGACCTTCCAGTTCTTCCTCTCCTCTCTGTCTTGAGTACTGTAGAGAATAGAGAGGGCTTTCTTGATGCAAATATCTCAGAGATAGTGATCTGGGACTTAGGTCTTGGGTCTCGAACTTAGGTCTAATCTTCTGTGGAGTGAGCATATGAAGCTCCTCTCTCTTCCTCAGCCTAGACTAGACTCACACTGGGGTTGACCTAGGTCCATCTCTTAGCCTCCTACAAGGGCAGAGTCAGGATTGTTAACCCTGACTTATCCATACAGAACTATACAGGTGATACAATTTATCAGAACATTAAATAACAGTACTGCAACTGCACTTCATCTCCCTTTGACGTGAATGAGCTGCAGTAACCCAGTGAGGCCACTACACTTTGAACAGAGCTGTAGTTTCCTCTCCATTCACAGTGCTAGCTCCAGCGACGGAGGCTGCAAGGAATAGCTCATTGGTGGGGGGTGCGGGGTGTCGGGCCCTCACCGAATGCATTATAATGCCCTATCCCAAGGATAGGTCATCATTTCAGGAACCTGGAAAACCAATTAGGGAGCAGCATGCTGCAATCCAACAGCCCTGCTGTCAAGGGCAAGTTTGGACACCTCCATGCATATTAGGCTACTTTCACAGTTGCGTTAGTGCGGATCCGTCTGTTTATTTGCACAGACGGATCCGCACCTATAATGCAAACGTTTGTATCCGTTCAGAACGGATCCGTTTGCATTAGTTTTAAAGAAAAAAGAGAAAGTCCAAAACGGATCCGTTAGGCTCCGCCTCTTCAGACGGACACCAAAATGCTGCAATGCTACGTTTTGGTGTCCGTCTCCAAAACGGAATAGAGGCGGAACGGAGCCAAACTGATGCATTCTGAACGGATCCTTATCCATTCAGAATGCATTGGGGCTTAACTGATCCGTTTTGGACCGTTTGTGAGAGCCCTGAAACGGATCTCGCATACGGAATCCAAAACGCCAGTGTGAAAGTAGCCTTACAAGGTCTTTAGATGTCTTTCTTACCTCATACAGCTCTTTTAGCCATGCAGTTCTCTCAGCCTCTTGGCCCATAGCAATTACAGAACCAACTCCCCTGGCCTTTTCGTGCATAGCCGGGGTACTTGGCTTCTAGTTTTGGAAAGTCCCACAGTTTTGTGTTATGTATTATGTATAATATAGTTATTAATATCATAAACTCTGCAAAAATGTACAGGAATGTGAATGCAAAGAAAAAGGTATTTTAATAGAGATACAGGTTCAGAGCAGGAAAATGTGAGTCTTCTGCTGAGATGATGAAAGTTGTCTTATTCTATGTTTTTCGAAGCCTTGGTTAATAAAGCATTCGACGGTGAAGATAGACCTGACCTATGATGTATAATCAGAAGCCGATTGTGTCTATGCAGAAATATTATGTGGGTGGACATTGTCTCCAATAGTCTCAGCGTAAGTCGCAACTTATAGTAGATAGATTATGTTTCAGTTTCACCCTTATTCACACTTGATCTTCTTCATCTAAACCGAAAGGTTCCTTTATCTAGCGCAGCCTGTATGGTCCCTAAATAAAATCGAGCCTCCATCATGGACTGGGAACCTATGCATATATTCCGAATTTAAAGAGCATCTGTCAGCATGATCAACCCAATTAAACTAGACATGCTGCAGGTTAAGGTTGATCATGCTGATTAGATGCATTGTAGATGCTTATTATAACAATTTCTGCACCACATAATCTTTCAAATAATCATATTCGGTGGAAATTCGATGTGTCTGGCGTCTGGATTTTTGCCTAAGAACAAAACATGTTATGGAAAATGCGCCCACCATATCAGTAATAATGTATAAGGCTTCTTTACATCTGACGGCCGGATAGATATTGTACAAGAAGGAAGGCATCTGTAGGGAAAGAAGGAGGATTTCCAGCAGGATGCTTTCATTTGTGTGGAATACAGAATTTCTAGAATAAAGAGATGTTACCTGGCACCTGGGCCCGTCAGTGTAATTTATTCAACGAGGACATGGCGCGTAATAACCGCTCTGTTATTGTCATTTATGTCCAGCGTGCCAACCTAATGTGCTGCCCTGTATGACGGTAAAATACTATGATAGGAAATTGGCAGTGTCTCTCTCTTTGTTCTCTAGATATAGGCTCACTCAATAGGAAGATTGAATTTCTATAATCCATAGCAACGGAAGCGCTATAATCCATAGCAACCGAGCAAACATTGACTTCCATTAGACAGAATGCAGATAACAGACTCAATGTGTTAGTGCAGCTCATACCGAACAGTTTGTATAGTAAGGCATCATGCACATGGTCATGTTACCTCTGGATTGTACAGAGAGATAAAATGCGACGCATAGACTTCTGTGGTGCTCTACTGTACGGCAGTACACATATGGAAGCATATGGAGCTTTATTTCTGCTGAATTCCATATGGATCTCAGTTTAGAATGAATTAAATCTAAGGGAGACCAAATAGTGACCCATACGGCAGCTTCCTGCGCGCAGCTCTGCCATGAGCACGAGGACGGGGGTATTGTCCTTAAACAATAACATCCCTGATCAGGAAGAAAGCCATGCTTAAAGGGGTCCTCCGGGATTTGTATATTGAAGGCCTTTACAATAATTCTAGAGAACCCATTTATAGGGAATTTGTCACAATACATGTATAGAACACCTGCCGCTGAGCTCAGATCAGTAATTTGTATGTCAATACCCGTCCTCCCCCCCCCCCCATAAAATTCATAGAGGATACTTCTTCTTGCAAGGCTGGTTTGTCAGTGCACAGCAGAGGAATGGGGGTGAGTATCAATATACAAATGACTGGTCTGGAATCAGATGTATCACATTATTATACTTGCTGGAGGTGACAGATTCCCTTTAAGTCCAGTGTCCCTCATGTTTGATGGTAGGATGAGGGAGGGAAGGAAGTAATGAGTGAAAGAAAGAAAGATAAACAAATAAGCAAAATAGTAAGGAAAGAAAGAAAGAAAGAAAGATAGAAAGAAAGAAAGAAAAAACAAAGCAAAATAGCAAGGAAAGAAAAAAGCTAAATATTAAGGAAAGTAAGAAAGAAGCAAAATAACAAGGAAAGAAAGATAGACAGAAAGATAGAAAGTAGCTAGGCTCATTCAACCTTATGTCTGACATTTAAAATGAAAGCTTGAAAAAAACAAAGGGGAAAACACAAACTCACGAGACGAGTGAATGTGAGCAGAAATACGTCTATATCAGGTGTATTTCTGGCGCAGATTGCGGCACAAAGGTCCTTTGCCACAATCTGCGACTTTCCCCCCTCGTACCAGGTCTAAAAAAGTGGGTGTGACATTCATAATTTTCTACGCCTGTTTTATGTGTAGAAAATGGTCTAAATGTAAGACAGCTCGTAAGCTGACGCACATTTAGGCCTCTTGCACACAAATGTTTTTTTTTCCCTTTTACGTTTCGTTTTTTGCGTTCTGTATACGGACGTTATACGGAACCATTTATTTCAATGGATCCGCAAAAAAAAAAACGGAAGGTACTCCGTATGCCTTCCGATATCAAAGATAGAACATGTCCTATTATTGTCCGCATATTGGACAAGGATAGGACTGTTCTATCAGGAGCCAGCTTATCTGTTCCGCAAAAAACGGAATGCACACGGATGTCATCCGTATTTTTGGCGGATCAGTTTTTTGCAGACCGCAAAATGCTGAAAAAGCCATACGGTCGTGTGCATGAGGCCTTAGAATCTGCGGTGGATCCGCCGAAGTTATGTAGAGGCCGGTGCCTTTACAAAACTGCGGCGGATCCACCCGCGTCTAAACCGCCGGTCTTAATAAATGTACCCCATAGTGTATTCTACATGTTATTTTTTATTTTATTTTATTTTATCTATGTATTTAACTGAGCTCCTTCCAGCCATAGGCCCTGACACTGCAGCATTTCCCAAATAACCAGTCTGTATCCACCTCTGTTCACGAACCATGTGAAGGTAATTGAGGGCGCCTTGCCTGTACGAAGCACTGGTGAATCGGCCTACATGTTGCTTGATTCTACCCAAGCAACATAACAGCTTCTTGTCTATATTGTAGAAGTGGAAAATTATCTGCAATCTGAATATATAAATCCTCCGCTCCGTGTAAAGCAGCTTCTTCTTATTTATACTCACTTCTTTATGTGACACCATGGAGGTTCCCTGGCATAAACCATAGCTGGGTAGCATAAAATATTAATAGGTTTACATGACAATGTTTTCTGTCTTTCTCCCGGCAGGCCTCCTTACTGTGCTCTGGAGGAGCTTGTTGTGTAATCTTTGTACTCGGCCTGTAGAGATCATAACCTGGTTCAGTAAAACAGGAAAGTCTGTAATATCACTGCTGATAATAATACCGTACATGCATATTACCGCCCAATTGCAATCTCACTCCCACACCAAATTACACTAATCCAACCAGATAATGCCATGATTGCACCTTACCATAATCCTTAGGGTTCATATAAAGAAATAAGGCAAGTTCTGTCTTTTTTAGCAGTCGGCTGTAGCGTCAAGTTATTTCCACCTTCTTTGCATTTAATTAATTTGTCTTTTGAAGGTCTAGGAGGAGGTCATGCATACGGGACACACCTTAGACACAACAGTTATATTGCTTCCACTCAAGACCTGTTGGACATCACCACTTCCGAGGTTTCAAACTCAAGGTCATACAGTCTTATCTCTAATTTCACAGCCAATAGAAACACATTTAAGAAAGTTGTAATATAGTAAACCTTTTCAAAATGTCTATGAAGAGATATACTGGGGAGAACATACAAAGTCTATGCTGATATTGCCCTTTAAGCCCAAGACCCAAGTGTAGCAAGACAGCAGTGCTAACCACTCGCCCACCAAACCTTTAGATAAGTAGTACCTTAGGCAGGGTACTGAATCTCCTTAAAGAGACCAGTCCTGTATGGAGACTTTACTGGGACTAGTCCAGGGTATGGAGACCTAATTACAATGGTCCATGGGAAATAAATTTGCAGAGAGTTATCTCTCAAGAAAGAGAACGTCTCGTCAGTGCCACCTCTTGGAAGTGGTTCCCTAAGGCCCCTTTCACACGGGCGAGTTTTCCGCGCGGGTGCAATGCGTGAGGAGGACGCATTGCACCCGCACTGTTTGACGGAGTGCACCCGCAACGCCCGTCTGAAAGAGGCCTAAGAGTCTAGATCCGACTTTCCAACAAGCCTTTGGATTTGACAAGGGAATATAGCCAGTCCAGATATCCATCCTTATATTCCCTTGTCAAATCCCAAGGCTTGTTGGAAAGTCGGATCTTGACTCGCACCCGCACCCTGGAAAAAGTCTATGGTGTACCGATACGCCTGCCATTCATCAGCACAGGGTACGCTATGAACAGCACGAGCAGTGCACTGAATGTAGGCAGGCTGTTATAGCTAAATGATAAAGCACATGGAAGATATACTGTATTGGTATTCACGTTAATTTGTTGTGTTGGCACTTTGCGATAAATTGTAACGAAGTCAGTGGCTCAACCAACTTGGGAAACTGTGGTTTGGTGCACTCCCCACGACACACCCCAATGTCATTAGGAAAGGATTACTATATAAGGAAGCTTAGTTGGGGGGCACTCGGCTATCCAGTGCTAACGCTAGTGTGAAAGTTTCTTAACATAGTTTAGATCTAGTGGCCACTGTGAAAGTTGCAGGATTATATACATTTTTAGGGGACATTCACACTTGAGGCAGGACGTATCCGACAGGCTGTTCACCCTGTCGGATCCATCCTGCCGTTATTTCACCATTCCGCCGGACTGCCGCTCCGTCCCCTTTGACTATAATGGGTGCGGGGGCGGAGCTACAGCGCAGCATGGCAGTGCACGGCGAGAGGCCGCCGGACTAAAAGTACTGCATGTCCGACTTTTTAGTCCGGCGGCCTCTCGCCGTGCACTGCCATGCTGTGCCGCGAGTGTGAAAGTACCCTTATATAGATAGTGACAGAAAATTAAAGAAAAAAAATCACCAAAAATTCTAAAAACAATGTGTTTGAGATAAAAATTAGATTTAAAGGGGTTATCAAAGTTCTCCAACAGCCTTCTCCCTGTGCCGCTTCTGGTCCCCGCATCGCCGCTGCTGCTTTTCCCTGTACACAGATAAAAACATCCAGTGTCGGGGGGGGGGGGGGCAGCAAATGGCAGGCGGGGATGGGGAGGAGCCTCCCTAACGTCACCCACGATGCTGGGGAGGCTCATCCCCGTCTGCCATTGGCTGCTCCTCCCCAGACACCGGATGTTTTCATCCGTGTACATGGAGAAGCAGCAGCAGTGGTGCTAGGAGCGGGTGAAGTATATTACCTGTGAGGGGCCAGGCACATGGGTGGGCTGTTGGAGAAATTGGATAAACCCTTTAAACAATAGGTCATTTTCCGGTGGCGCTTTACCTTTAAGAAGAACCGGAGAATCTTTCTTCTAGGAAAGATGAGGCGGGCTGTGTAGAATGTAAATCTGGGTGTATAAATGACCGCTCCGCTCTTAATTCGTTTTGCATATCTAATCATCTGCTCAGCATTCTCTGGGCTCCAGAATGACATTTGCATTAAACGCCAATTTACTGTTAGTAATGTATAGGACAGCCGTATCAGCATGGGGAAACAGATGCCGATAAGGAGACATGGAGAAGCTTAAAACGGGAAGCAAATATAGATAAAGCGAGAAGGGGGTAAAACAAGACACAGATAGGGCTGAGAGCTCAATTTGTCATTAAACTCTTTTGCTGTGTATCAAGATAACTGACTTAGGTAAGTCTGTAGGTTTACAGTCATATTCACATCAGAATATCACTATGGGCAGCAGTATACACAAAAATCCTAGGTGCCCACAGCAAAACTGAGAGCTCTACCTAATGTACTGCACCTTTATTACAGTTAAGGCCCACTCAGCGGGTTTTGGGTCCAAAATTCTGTGTTAATTTCATTATAGTTATATGTATAAGGAGCTTTGTTTCTCTGACTTGATAATTTATGTAATTCTGTCTGCATGCAGCCACCACTAGAGGGAGCTATCAACAGGTCAAATAGCAAATAGACCATCTTTATGGTTTCTGAATCAATCTGCAATAGGTTAAGCTCCCTACATAATTTAGATGGCTTTTCGATCAATGTGTACTGACGGCTGTTCCTCCCAGTTACTAGAAGCACATGCACACTCAGCTTAATTCTTCTAAATGGTAAGAGCGGAGTAAGCCGCTGCCACACAACTCTGGCTGTGGCTCATTTTCTCAGTTAATAAAGCCATTGGGTTTGGTGAAATACAACAGTCCAATCCCTATTTCCCCTGACATCTATTGGTGCACACCACCATGCACGTTAGATGATCGTCTAGTCACACTGGTTCAGCAATGTAAATCCAGTCTGTATGGCCAGCTGATAGGGCATACATGTTGAACTTTTCTGATTTGAGCAAGCTCTTGTCTGGTATTTACCCTGATACAAGAACCATCTGAATATTCAGCTTGCGGATTTCCAGTTTAGACATTGTTCACATCCTTGTGATGGCTTCAGTTGATAATGGAAGCCAAGACACAGTTCTGGATATGTCATAAGATAGATACACTGGTGCCAATTGGCACCCTCTTCAGTGACAGTTTCCATAATTTTCACTGGAAAATGGTCACTGATGGAATTTGTGACAGAGGGATAGGCAACAAGATGCTCAACCTAACAAATTATAAGGTCAACGCATGTGACTACCATAGGCCCCTTAAATGCCCCTTTCCAGTGGTCGAGCATCGGCCAGATAATCGCTCTTTAGTGATTATCTGTTGGTGTAAAGGTGCCGCCAATTACCTGATGAACGAGCGCAATGCTTGTTCATCGGGTAATAAGAACTTTTGTTCAGTCACCTAAATCATCTTTTGCCTACAGCAGATCATGTTGTCTAATCATGCTCTGCTGCCGGCAAACAATGATTCTGTATGCAGACAAGCGATGGTATTAGCAATCACCCCTCCCCATACTGTGGAGGAAATCGTTGCATGTAATTGCAGCGTTCTTCTTCACTGACAAGCTGGCGACTGTCGGGAAGGAACGCTTCCTTCCTGACACTTATCTGCCAAATCTAGAAGTGTAAAGGGGCCTTTTAGTCTCATGTCGCCTTTCCCTTCCCAAGTGGTTCCACCTAGAGCCAGAATCAGTCCAAACATCTGACCACCTCAGGAGATGGAAAGGTAAGTGAGGCAGACCATTTAAAACACCAGTTCCTTGGAAATAAAAACATGATCCAACGCTAGGTCCAAATAGATACCACTCTCCACATTGTACACCTCTTATTAAGCACACGATTGGCCCAAAAATTAGTGCAAACAAAACTGATGCGTTGTCCAAGATGGGCCCAAATGATTTCATAAACAGGCCATACACAATAGATAAGCCTGCTGTTTTTGGTGGGACAGATCAACCATCTAATGGGCATGGGGTTCTCCTAACTCTTACCTGAAAGCAGGGGGGAAAAGGATCAATCTTACAGAATTTAAAAATTTCCAATTTTTGTTCGCAAATGAAATAAGCCTCCACTAGAAGAGTCTCAAGTCAAATCCACAGGATTTACTCTATGCTGTTGAGAACAAAACAGGGCGCACCATAGGGTAATACCGTTTGTAGACAGCTAAAATGATGGTTCCAGTACAAGGCTCACCTTTGGTAGTTGTGGTAGCTGTAGGCACAACTCTACTGAAAGCTCATCAAGACGTATACTGGAGTCACGGTTAGTGGTGGATATGTAGGCCCCAAGAAGTGGTAAGATTTCTGAAGGTAAGTAGGTTCTTCCCAGGGTGCAAGAGAGCCAACCACAATCCAATCCAGATAGTAATGGTAAGTATAAATCTTTACTGCAGATATACAATGCGTTTCGGGGAATAATTCCCCTTTATCAGGTATAAAACACTGCATACAAATTAAACAGACACACAATATATATATATATATATATATATATATATATATGGGATCGCTCGTGTGGAGCCGGTCAGCCGATCATGTGACCCCCTTCTCCACACGAGCAATCCCGCAGTCAGGGACGCTGTCTGAACGCCACATCCACACCATCTGAGTGGGATTTTATGTTCTAAATCCCGCTCTGTACCCACTCACACCACCTACATCATTATTATTGATTTCAAACCTCGAGTTTGATTATTAAATTGATGAATAAATCTTTCCACACATCTTGGGGACCCATCAATCTCCCCAAACCACTCCCACTCTAGTTCTGCCCCCCTGTTTTTGGCATTTTTTTTGTATGTATATATATGCTGTGTATCTGTTTAATTTTTTATGCAGTGTTTTATACCTAATGAAGGGAAATTACTCCCGAAACGCGTTGTATATCTGCATTAAAGATTTATACTTACCATTACCATCTGGATTGGATTGTGGTCGGCTCTCTTGCGCTCTGGGAAGAACCTACTTACTTTCAGAAATCTTACCACTAGAAGAGTCTGGCAGTGACTTATCTCCTCTTCCAGTTGAGGGGGGTTCACAAGGAATAACTATTGGTTGACCACTTATCTGAAATGTACGTTTGACCAGCCTACATTTTGGTCAGTGGAGCTTGTGGGAAAGACTACGACTTGGCAAGGTAGTTTTTTTTTATTAACATGGCACACTACAAAATATAGAGAAAATTAAGGAACAATGGCCCTGATTTATAAAACAAGTTTATAGGAAAATTGGCTTAGTTGCCCCTAGCAATCAATCAGATTTCACCTTTCATTTTCCAAAGGAGCTCTGAAAAATGTAAGATGGATTCTGATTGGTTGCTAGAAGCAACTAAGCCAGTTTTAATTTACACCAGTTTTGATAAATCTCCCCCATTGTACACATTAGTGGACATGCATTATTGAGCTGAAGAACATACCTGGAAATCTGAATGTTTTTCACTTGTCTATAGGGTTTCTCCTCACGAAATATTTTATCTTCATATGTTAAGACTATGGCTAAATCTTGGAATTTATTATCCTTTTATAAATGCTCTTTATTTTTCGGCTGTGGTACCAGTAAATACATCTGACCTCAGCAAAACACTGTGTGCAGATAGCTTGTTTAAAATTTCAGTGTACTATAATATTTGGCCTAAGGGGGTTTTTGGAATCGGAACAGTGTCTTCCCTGCATAAGCAAAGTTCTGCAAGGAGGCGGCAAGGGCATCGTTCTAATGACCGTTCTATCTTATGTATTACCCAGACACAAACTGCCTTCTGTAACATAACTAGGCTTCCAGCATGAAGAGTATATATTAGTTACATAAATAGGAGCGAAGAGAAGTCGTTTTATGAGTAGTCATTGGAAATTGTAAACATGTTCTTGACGGATATATTATGTTCCAGAGGTCATTAAACATAAAACAGAATTCTATTTTGCATCCTGAAAATGATTAAATTATTTCCATCCTTTATATAATTTGATTACATAGTTGGGATATTTAATGAAAAGTGAAAATTCTAGGAAAATCGAGTTTCCATCATCAGTGTTTCCAAGGTGGTCCTTCAGACTTGCACATTTTTTCATCCATAATGTTTGCAGAGCAGAGTCTACTGTGGGATATTGCTGAAAAGGTGAAAAGGAAAATCCATATTCAATACCATTTTTATGTGTAGTTGCACCTAAGATCACAAATCGCTATAAATCAGGCATACCCAGGCCCTTTAGGGTACGGAGCGGGTTGTGGCCATGCTGTGGTGAAGAACCGTGCAAACAATTAGGCCGCAGCTGCCTTTTATTTAATAATGAAGACCGCACTGTATAGTCCGTCTTCATTGTTAATGGCCGCGTGGAACCTTTAAACGGGCTGGTGTGGGGTTTGGCTGGTTAGGTGGGGGCACAATATGCAAATTATTGCTGTTTTTGCCTGCAATCTCCCGCAGGTTTTTTGACAGTAAACACAGAATATTATTACTCCTCCAACCCAAGCGCTCTCCGGCTCTACAGGTGGCATCCCTTCTTCTGCCATCTGCTTTTCCTTCCTTTCCACATCATCTAATATCGATGAGAATATGTCATCAGGAACATCCAGCTCCACTTCTCTCTGCATCTTGCTAACTTTTGTAGGACATGGAGACTTTGAAGTATGATATGGAAGAAGTAAAGCCAGCAAAAGATGACAATAGTCATCATTAAGACCTGGCCCCCCTAAGGGGTGCAGACTGTATGGTGTTGGTTGGCATGCTGGTACCGGAATATTAAAGGCTTCCATCTTATTGGTTTTGAATTACATTTATGGCTGATGTAGGAATAAATAAATAAAACTGACGCAAAATAAGTTTCCCTGCAGTCTCCCTGTACCCTCCCTGCAGTCTCACTGCTGTCTCCCTGCAGTCTCCCTCTATTATATTCTTCTTCTAATCATTTTCAGCAACACTGTCTCTAGGGTATGAGCGCTAGTCACGTCTCTCCCTATGCGCAGCTCACAGGACAATGGCGCAGAACGTGCATATAATAGGGCTGTGACATTACAGGGCATAGCTATATATGGATTGGCTGGCTGCACCGTATTATGGGTGATCTTGCGTTCCTGGGATTCTTGCTTTCACTTTGTAGCACGTGTAGCCATAATTTTAATAAACGACTAATTCGTTACCACAAATTGCGAGAAAATTCAGATTTATTGCAAATCAAAGTTTTCCTAAACTCTGGACCGAATTCCACTTCGAATGCTTCGCTTTGCTCAAAACTAATTACAAACATACAGGTAGACTTAGGACTAACTTGAAGCTCCAGGGTCACTATGAAAAATCTATAATGGGGTCCACACTTACAGGATCATGCGCCATTTATAGATAGTACTGATGTCTTCTTACAGCATCAGTTGCTCAGTGCATGACTTGGGATGGCCTTCCGACAAATCGTTAAATACTCACAATAAGGAACAGTCCGAGGCACTGGAAACTTCCTTTAAAGGGTTTGTCTGAGATTTTGATATTAATAATATATCTTCAGAACAGGTCTTCAATATCAAATTGGCGGGATCTGACTCCCTGTACTCCTGCCAAATCAGCTGTTTAAAGAGACTGTGGTGCTCTGGTGAGCAACGCAGCTTCTTCCTAAGCCAATGATGTCATATTCATTGGTAACGTGGTCTAGGCGCAGCTCAGTTTCCTTCAAGTGAATGGGGCTGAGTTGCAATACCAAGCACAGCCACTATACAATGAACAGAGATGTGCTTGGTAAGCTGCAAGGAGATTGTCCCTGCAAGGGGCTCCACAAATAGCTGGTCGGTGGAAGTCCTGGGTGTTGGACCCTGGTTGGCCTTATATTGATGACCTATCCTAAAGATAGGTCATCAATATCAGAAGCTCAGAAAACCCCTGTAACAAGTATTTTATTTTTGCCATGATTTTAAAACATTTTGAAATGTTACTGTTTTTTAATGACATGAAAGAAAAACCAAAAGTTTTGATAGAAATGTCCAGTTCTTTGGACCAGTCCTTACTGCTGTCTTCTCATGTGGCCATGTGGGCCTTTGGCTGCCTACAGAAACAGGGTTTAGGTATGACTGTTACCTCAGCAGCCCTCTTGCTACACTCCTGTTGGACTTGGTAAGTTAGCATGAAGTAAGGTAATGGCAAGAAGAATGATAGAGTGATCCTGCAGAGGTAGTCAAATTTCTCTGGATCTTAAGGAAATACCCAATTATGGGCCGATTAGGGCATGAAACAAGATCTATTATTACTATTCATTGCTGTTGATAACAGAACAGTGTTGTGATTCATTGATCTGATGCCACCATGAATGTTTAGCCTTGATGTTAGTACATATATGGAACTGTCATGAAACCAGATCCAAATTGAGAACAATTGCACCCAAGAAACTATGAGCTACGTAAAGGGGGACTGTGTGTGTTTTTGGTCGAGTTTTGTTGACTTACGTTCTGATTTACAGTGTGCCACAGCTTTCAATATGAGCAGGTTTGGTGGGGACTGACTTTGGAAAAGTACAAACATCACTTCAAATTCAACATGAACTTTTCCACCCTCCAAAAATGCGGCTTGTTCAGTTCTTAAATGTCAGGGGTATGGGGAAGGGATGCAGTGGCCTCACGTTTTATCTTCTTCAATGGTTTTGCTTAAATTTATGGACTAGTTTCCAGTTCATAAAAGTGCGGTATATTCTTGCATGAAATGTTTTTGGTTGGTTTGCCAGTTACCAAAGAGGTCTCTATGTCTTGTTATCCTCATTCCCTGTACGGATAAGTATCACATACTCTGCAAGAGGAAGAACTTTTTAGCATAATACAATGCCCAATGCCCATAGAAGTCTATTGTGCCATGACTCTGATTTCATACCTGTTCTATGTTCCATCAGGTGCCATATTACAAACAAAGAATTTTCCTTTGTTACCTATTCTCTTGTCTTGCCTTATTCTGAGAAGTGGTGTGAGGTGACCATCTTTGGGGAAAAAACATGATTACACAATAATCTGTTAGGAGGTGGCCACCCAGGGGTTAAGATGTGAGTTGCAGTCTGTTGAGGGTAATGCTAGCATGTCATGATAATGTATTGAATTTGTATTGTGGGAAATTGGTCCCCTTGAAGGGTTGTCTAAGATTTTAATATTCATGGCCTTTATCTGATATCTGATCGGTGTGGTGGGGGGACATGAAGAGCTATGTGGCGATGTGTGATGAAGAGCGATGAGGCTGTTCTTGGCATTGCAGCTCAGGTCCATTCACTTGAGCAGGGCTAAGCTGTACTTAGGCCATCTGACCAATGTACGTGATATCACTGGTCTAGGAAGTAAGATCCCCACCAAGGATAGGCCCTCAATATCAAAGCCTTGGACAAACCCGTTAAAGAGTCCCTGAGCTTTCACAAAACTTTGGAAATGTCACGGCGATATAGGAAAGGTTTTGATCGGTGGGGGTCTCAGTGCTGAGACCCCCACTGATCGCTGGAACAAGGGGAGAAAAAGCACTCATGTAACGTGTTCTCTCTGCTCGCTGTAGGAGAAAGGAGTGAAACGGGCCCTTAGATTTTCTATAGAGCACTTCTCTCTCCTCATTCTAGCCATCGGTAGGGGTCTCAGCACTCAGACACCCACCGTTGAAAACCTTTAAAAACGTGGCTTTGACATATCAAAAGTTTTGTGAAAGCTACATGACCCTTTAAAGGGGTTGTGTCAACATTGAAACCTAGCTCCATTTATTACTGAGCACAGGACCCCTGTGATTGTCCCAGCAGTCAGACCCCCACCCAGGGGCGTAACGACCGCGGTCGCAGAGTGTGCGACTGCGACCGGGCCCGGCAGTGATGGGGGCCCACAGCCCCGCTGCAATAATTTAATCTGGGCAGGATAGCGGCAGTGGCGGCAGCAGCAGGACACAGGGAGATAAGCCTTTCTATTGTGGAAGTGTTCATCTTCATAGTCATCTGTATCGCCGTCCTTAGGACAGCGATACAGATGGCTATGCTGCGGCAGGGCAGGGGAGGGAGGCGTCTCCCTTCCCTCTTCCTCTGATAGGCTGTCGGCACAAGGCCCGCAGCCTATCAGAGGCCAGTGCAGGCGGCGCGATGACGTCACAGCACAGGTCACAGGTGGGAAGAGGCCTGCATTGCATCGCTGCCATGGAGGTAAGTATAAGTGTTTATTTTTTTTATATTTATATGGGACTATACTTGTTACTGGCACATGATGGAGGGGGGCCATGGAGAGCCACTTGTTACTGGCACATGGGGTGCATGGAGAGGCACTTGTTACTGGCACATGGGGGGCATGGAGAGGCACTTGTTACTGGCACATGATTGGGGGAGAGGCACTTGTTACTGGCACATGATTGGGGGGGCACTTGTTACTGGCACATGATTGGAGGCATAGAGAGGCACTTGTTACTGGCACATGGGGGGCATGGAGAGGCAGTTTTTACTGGCACATGATTGGGGGGGGAGGCGCTTGTTACTGGCACATGATGGGGGGAGAGGCACTTGTTACTGGCACAGGATTGGGGGGCATAGAGAGGCACTTGTTACTGGCACATGGGGGGCATGGAGAGGCAGTTTTTACTGGCACATGATTGGGGGGGGAGGCCCTTGTTACTGGCACATGATGGGGGGGGGCATGGAGAAGCACTAGTTATTGGTTAATGGAGAGGCACTTGTTTCCGGCCCATTATTGGGGGGGGGCATGGAGAGGCACTTGTTACTGGCACATGATGGGGGGCAAAGAGAGGCACTTGTTACTGGCACATGATTGGGGGGGCATCTATGGGGGCACTTGTTACTGGCACATGACTGGGGGGGGATCTATGGGGGCACTTGTTACTGGCACATGATTGGGGGGCATCTATGGGGGCAGTTGTTACTGGCAAATTATTGTGGGGCATCTATGGGGCACTTGTCACTCGCACACGATTGGGGGGAGAGGCACTTGTTACTGGCACATGATTGGGGGGCATCTATGGGGGGACCTCTTATTGGGACATTATTGGGGGCATCTATGGGGCACTTCTTACTGGCACATTATTGGGGTGCACTATGGGGGCATATATGGGGGCGCTTCTTACTGGCACATTATTGGAGGGCACTATGGAGGCTTCTAACTGAGGCCACAAAGAAGGGGTATTGTATATGGGGGGCTCTGCGTGGTACTAGTATTATAGTATTATCAGGGGATTTATCTGTTTCTGCAGTATAGTTTTGGGGAGCACAGTGGCACAGTATTGGAGGTAGTAGGATTATTTTTCCAAAATATGGGAGTATGATGGAAAAGTTGTAAACTAAGATTTTTTATTTTTTTTTGTCAAACTGCAGAGACTAAAAATTGCTGAGAAATGGTGGTCTGGTCTGAAGGTCTGAAAGGAGAAGATGAGGAAAGGGAACATCTACATCAAAGGAGATGTTACTGGATGTAAGAGGTATGTGGGGCTGTATTACCCTGTATTTCTGGGTTGAGGTGGGTGGGGGATGTATTTGGGTGTCGGGCCCGGGGTGGGGGGGGGCAGGGGGTTGGCCGAATTCAAAGTTTGCCCTGGGGCCCAGAGAACTCTAGTTACGCCACTGCCCTCACCAATCATGCTTATACCCTATCCTGTAGATTCAAAATAAATTTCTATCTTGGTGCAACCCCTTTAACGAAACTTCTAAAGGGTTACTGATTTAATTGCACTATATCCTGCTTGTTTGTACTATTCTAAACCTCAGTATATTCAGATTTACCAAGAAAACTTTTAATTATCTGCTATTTATCTGCAGTCCAGGTACAATACGCCACCTGTGCAAATTGGACAATGCAAGCATATTAATCTGCTATCCATTCTTTTTGAGAGTTGATTTATGTTAAACTTAAGCAAAAGGGCTATCCAACTTAATGTAATAACCTGCAGTATTTATGTTTATTGATTGTCTATATAATTAGATATCTAGATAATGAATCATTTGACAAAGTCGCTGGCCGGCGCGCCTGGACAGACCTCATTTACACAGGTGCATGATAATATAGATAATACTTGTATTGTATCGAATGCTTTATGTTTTGGATGCTTTGGCAGCGGAAATGTTACCCAGATGTTAATTCAGTACCTGGCAGGTACGACATTTTTGCATAGCTGCGCTCTGTATTGTATGCATGGACTACAGCAAAGTATTAATGCTATGAGCTGTGCACCATGGCAGGATAAGACTTATGAGTACTAAAATTTAAAGGATGGAGAGTTGTATCACTAAAATAAAATATTGATGGCTCAATATATGAAGAAATAGTAGGAAAAATATAGACAGAGAGATAGATGGTACTGCAATAAGGAAGAGATAGGCTGCTCTGCACTACTGATAGAGACAGTAAAATAAGGCGAGAGATGGGATACAGAGGAGAGAGAAATGCTACAAAGCAGGCGAATCAAATGGAAGCTTAGATTTATTTAGAATGTTTTACATGCCTGTCCCAGGGCCAGCAAGTAGGGAGGACAAAAAGGGGCAATTGCCCAGGGACTTCCTTGACCAAAGGGCTTCCACCACCCAGTTCCCATTCAGCCCTTCCTACAAGCTCAAGACATAGGAGTTGGGAAAGATTATAGTGAACTTTTAATCACATACAAGTTCTAGCTGTTAGCTTTTACTAATAACGT
Organism: Bufotes viridis; assembly: GCA_033119425.1. Classification (NCBI taxonomy): domain Eukaryota; kingdom Metazoa; phylum Chordata; class Amphibia; order Anura; family Bufonidae; genus Bufotes; species Bufotes viridis. Next base: position 14,986 of record JAKVIS010000567.1, on the reverse strand, counting down.
ACTTATTACTGAGGGTTGCAGCTCTGTTTGGCTCGGAAATTAGATGACCCATTTGCCTGCAATGCTACTAGATGCATAGCAATCCAGTCATTTTTAGGCTATCTGTACACCTTCAGGATTTCTGATGAAGTTTTGAAACTTAAACCAGAGCTGAAATAAATGTGGCCTAAATGGGTGGAACTGCTCAAACCCCAAACTCTGTTGCGTGTTTCTAACTGGGGGAGCAGCTCCTCCGCATGTGGTTCGCAGCGAGCGGCCATCCCCAGAAAAAATTGCATACAATGGAGGATGCAGGCGCGAACCACATGCACCACACAAACATCCTACACAAGATGAAACTGTATGATGGATTCCATTTTAGGCTTTTAAAATCTGAAACAATGTCCATTGTTTTCGTGGATTTTCAGTGCAATGAAAAGTGTGATCTGGGACAAACCGCATCAAAATCCGTGACAAAATCTGCAAGTAACACGTGTGGATTTGGTGATGAAATGCAGAAAAATCCAATACTCAAATAAGAGTATACGTATTCATGTCAGAAAACGTACACATTACACCAGAAATCTACACCAGCTCCGAGCTAGCGTAGATTTCAGTTTCAGGCGCATGGTCATCCTGAGATACACTAAAATTATTGAGAAGTATGCGCTTCCTGATAGATTTGATGCATTTGACGCCTGCATAAACATGAAATGTTTGAAACAGTAGTTTTAATATATTCCACCCGCTGTCTGGTCTGAGCAGATAAGATTCGGGTAGAAGGCTAGATGGTGATGGGGAGCTAGAGAGGAAGGCCACCTAGATAGATGGAGGTCTCAATTTATGGATTAAAATATTGCATTGATTTCTCTGTATTACCATGTGGGCTTTGTGTTTGATCTGCTATATATGATTTATAAGTGAAGTGCAGGATGGAGCTAGGACAAGAAGTGCAGGAGTCAGAGGACCCTACTACGAATATGTGACTTGTTTTGAGAACTTCACACGTGTGGAGGTGATGAGTTAGAAGTAAATGGTGGGCACGTATTAGAAGTAAGAAGGCTAGGGTCCCTGAGGAAGGAATGCGTTTGAATTAATAATTTCCATATGACAGCTGTCATGCTGAACTTCAGTGACTGAGGTGGGGGGCATCCCTAAATTGTTACCTAGGGCACCATGACAGTTTGTCCAGCCTTTGTAAGATAACAAAAAGACAAATACTGTAACCTATAGAGGAAAGAAAAATGTTTGGGCCGCAAGATGCAGAAATACAAAGCTCATCATGAGTAACACATAAGGTTTTGGAGAACTTTCATGATGTTGATGCCTTCAGTGTCATCTTATGTGTTTGATTGAACAAGGAGACATTTCCTATTTATTGACCTGTCATCTAGAAATGACTGGGCAGTGACAGATCAGCTTGTGTTCCGGCATGGACTGGAAGACTATATAGGTGCTTAATGAGGTGTCTTGTTCGTTGTCAGGAGTCATGCCTGGGGCCGCTGCCAAAGGCCACTTCGTATGCAGCCGCATATATCCTTCATCATAGATAGTGACACAGAACCTACAGTACATCACCTTTCTTAATTCCTGGCAAAAAAATAAAAAATAATCTAGAAATGTCTATCCGTTCCTTGCTCACATATCAGTGTCCTATTTTCGGGGATGTAGAGAAGCTTTGTCACCTCAATGCTTCCTATATACTAGGTTGATTTGAAATACTGTGGGGAAATAATGAACTGAATGGTAGGTCGGTCACAGAGAGTCCTAATTATCCGAGGTTCAGGGTACGTTCAGGCTCCATGACCATGAAATCACAAGGATTTATTGATTTTTTTTTATTTTACTAGCGCACATCATGAATGCAATAAATGTCAACCTAATACAGAAGGAAAACATATAGCTTTCACAGAGTGCAAGATGTTCTGCAAGTTCCTGAAACAAACAATCTTGTAGAAATGTGTCAGAGACAAGTCAGGCCAAGCAGCTTCTACGGGACCTTGGAAAAGTGGGGCCTTGATCAGTTTGGTCCTATTCCTTTTGCTTTGGATGATGAGAATTTTGGAGAACTAGCCAATTAAATTTTTATTTCCATACATTCCGTGATGTCAGCTATTGCTCATTAGGACACATTACAATGTATTGTAAGATTAAGAGGATTATGACATCTATGACCTTTCTTAGGTCAGGGTGTAGCCGAGTGGAGTTGTGGGGGCACTTTCTTGGGCGCTGTGTAAAGATCAAAGGTTAGAGCAGCAAACTAAATCTTAGCCACTGGTGAAGGAAAACCTAACTCCAGCTGACAATCTTAGTGGAACCTGCTTGCCATCTAATATGTAAGAAGGCCTCCCAACTTCGCCCTGATGGCAGATGTGGAAAATTGAAGATCGAAGAAGCTGAGCATTTGTGAAGGGTCAAAATAGATAGCTGTCTGCTGAACAATAGTATTTTCCCACAAATTCAAGGCCCTAAGAAGAAAGAGCTAGGGAGGTTGTAGAGTTGGGTTCTGAGGATGTCTCACTCACTGTTGATACCTGCTCATGTATGATCATACCTACCTGTGATATACTCAGTGTTATGCAAAGTCCTACATATTTTAATATATTCTGTTCATTATTTCCTAGAGAAAACATCAAACCTGAGCATGCATGTGTATGCGTTGAGTTGAGAGGAATAGCTGTCAGCCAAATTCGCATTGATTGAAGGTGTTTGGGCAACCTAATCCACCATACACTGGACTCTGGAGTAAGCAATTTATTACCCCAGAGGCATGAAAGGTCATGCAATAGAAAGTTCTGTTTGCATAGAAACCAATTAAAAAGATTGACTCCTCGACTGTTTAAAGGGGTTTTCCTCAGAAAAGGTCATCAGTATCTGGTCGGTGGGGGTCCGACCCCCGACGATCAGCTGTTTGAGAAGGCACCGGTGCTCGCTGTAGCTACGCGGCCTTCTCGCAGCTTAGCCTAAGCCATCATTCATTGGTCACATAGTCTAGGCCCAGCTAATTTCAATAGGAGTGAGCTGTGATACCAAGCACAGCCGCTATACAATGTACAGCGCTGTGCTTGGTGAGCATAGAGAAGGCTGCGACGCTCGCAGGAGCTCCGATGCCCTCTCAAAACAGCTGATCGGTGGGGGTCCCGGGTGTCAGACCTCCACCGATCATATACTGATGACCTACACCTATCCATAGGAAAACCACTTTAAGATCCAGCAGTTGAGGACACCTACCACTGATGCAGATCAATAATTTCAGGATAATCCTTGGAAGAGGATGAATATTGAAGATAGGTACAATATATAGATATACATTATAACATTTTTTGCCCTGAATACCAGGAGGCATGTGTATCTATATGTCTACCTATAGTACACTTGGTGGAGTATCATAAATTCTTGTGTTTCTGAGGTGTATGCTGTCAACATCTTGGAAGACCTCCAATTACAAACACGATGGCACCGATAGAGATTATCACCTTATCTTTGTGTCCCAGAATAGAGGATGGATGAAGAAAATAATTACCACATCTCAGCTTGGAGGAAATAATGGCTGGGGAATCTGACAGATCAGGACCGGGAGGGAATTACCTTTTTATAAATATATTGGTACATTCTCCCAGGAATGTAGTTAGTCAGTCTACAGCCTCAGGCAGCAACTAAAATGGAAGCTCCTCTTATCTTCCCTAAATATTTGACTTAACACACAGTAGCACAATATCGCCATTGTTATGTTACAAAGGCTTCATGCACCCAACCGTATGTGTTTTGAGGCCTGCAAACCGCGTATCCACAAAATACAGACACCGGCCGTGTGCATGCTGCATTTTTTGCAGGCCCAATAGTAGAAATGTCTATTATACGTTCTATGATTTGTGGAACAGACACATCGATGTGGACAGCACATGGATGACATATGTTTGCTGTCCACATTAGAAATGAATGAGAAATTGCACGTATGAACCGCAAAAATGCAGATCAGATGCGGATCAAAAATATAGTGGTGTTCTTGAGGCTTTAAACTGTGGAAAGTGCAAATCTGCTGCCAAGATCTACAGCAAATGTAAACCTGAAGGTGAGATTGGAATCGGGTTCCTCTTGGTCACAGACATAATCCCTGATGCTCTCTATTTTATGGACTGGTCGCTACGATAATACCCCCAGTGTTTACAATTAGTGTTGATTGAATCTAATTTAATTGACTTTGATCCAAATTTCAAGAATAATTTGATTTGCCACAAAGCCAAATTTCCTGGCACTTCCTGGTAACTAATCAATCTTTCCTAAAATGGCGGTTAGCATATACGAGATTTGGCACATTTTCTTTAATCAAGATGGCCATGACGGTCTCTCCGCGAGCAAATGGATGACTGTTTTTTTTAACCCCTGAAAGGCCTCAATGGGACTGTCAGCTGCATCTGATAGATTCAATAACGGGGAGCAGCGCAATCGCCGTTCCCCATCATTGCACCCACTATATACAGTGGAATGCGATTTGTGACTAAGTAATTCATAACAAATGGAATTTCTTTGTGAATTTTGAAGAAGCTTCTGAATATAATTTTTGATAACTTTGCTCATCTCTATTTACAATGCTAAGGCTACTTTCACACCTCCGGTGTGAATTCCGGCAGTCTGTTCCAGCAGGGATCCGGCACTGCTGGATGCGAACGGAATGTCTGCTGGCCCCATTAAGTTTAATGGGGTCTGACGGACATCTGCACGCATTCTGGCAGACAAGCGGAGAACCTTCTCCACTTGTCTGGCGGAAAAGCCATCCCGGAGTTTCACATCGGAGATGGGAAACTAGCCTAAGCTGGGAGTTTTGCATAATTGGGTCTTCAGGGCGAATGACAACTGTAGGATTCTGTTTGCTGGGAGATCACCACACGCAGCCACTTAGCACAAAAAAAACTCTACCAAAACAACCCTACTAAAAGAGACATACTGCCTAGTAGGGCTGATCCTGCTGATTAAAATGATACCTGTCTTGTTAAAATCGGTTGCATCGTTCCTGAGAAAAAGGATTTTTACTGCTTATGAAAGTGATGGCTACGGTGCACTGAGGGGTGTGTCCCTCAATAGAAAGCTGAGGTGCACTGAGGGGCTAGGCCCCACCTCTATGTGCACTGAAGCCCTCACTTGCATAAAAATAAAATGCTTTTTTCTCAGGAACGTCACAACCAATTTTTACAAGACAGGTATCATTTTGATAAACAGGATCAACTCTACCAGACTGTATGCCCGGTTTAATCGTGTTAATTCTGCTGACAAGTTCTCTTTAAAGGCTATGGACACCTTCGGGGCAAAAGTTTTTTATGATTGCCTTTTATTCATTTGGGGCTAAAAATCATTTGTCCAATTGGTCTTTATTAAAAAATGTCAGTCGTTTTTGTGATACGTGGGTTTAAGAATCAGTCTGTCGCTCCTGAGTTCTGTCTGCGGATGGCTCATGTAAATCCTTATCTCTGATCTCCTGGCCTCATAAACACTCATCATTATAGCTAATCTACCTGATAAGAATATGGCCTTAATGAGTAATTTATTGATAACTTCTAGCAGTAATAATAAAGAAATGGCACATTGTAGTCAGAAAAACAGATAATCCACAATTATTATATGGGGGGTGTAAGTAGTTGCTAAAACAGACATATCAGGAGAGGGGACGGGTCCACTTTAAGGTTCGTATTTTGAGACCCTTCATCAGGACATGTGGTAAAACTAATGTAGAGAACAGTGACACCATGTGGTCATCACACATCACTGCGCATCATCAAGCTTCTGCTTGCATAACCCAGGGTGGTTCGCTTTAAAACGCCAGATACAAGAACATCCGATGTTCACAGCATAGCAAGACAAATTGGCTCAGCCGGCCCATTTTGCTTCTTAATGTTTTCCTTCTACATGTTTATGTTCTTACATAGTTAATATATGGTTATTGAAAATATCACAGTAAATGCTATTATACTTTTGGAAATTACTAGATTTGTATCTTCTTCTGCCTTGGCGCACTTTTTTTTTTTTTTGTAGGGGGGGGGGGTTGTTTTTTTTGCCTTGAGCTTTCTACTTTTGGAACTATAAAACTTAAAATCCCATGCCAAATGGGACTACAAATCCCAGCATGATTTACCACCGGCTAACGAGAAATGCCGACATCTTGTGCAGACAGGGTATTGCCACAAGAAGCCCACGGAGGACAGGGTTGTTTCACACGTCAGTGATCTGGCCATATTAATCCAAGCAATGTCACAGTGAGCCGTTCCTTTAAGGAGATAGAGCATCAGGAGGATTACTGCATAATGTAATCTAGAATTAATAGTGTCTTTACCGGTGGGACAAGACCAAAGCAGAAGGGAATCAGTGGGCTATACATGCATGGGTTTCTACACATTCCGGGTGGCTCATTTGATAGCTGGGGGCCGCACCACTGGGACCTCCGTCCATCACTAGGACCATGGTTGTGCGGTGAGGAGGATTTTAAATGGAGTGATGGTCACACATGCAATGTCTATGGGGCCAGAAGAAGTTTAGTGCTTTTCTGGCCTGCTTCAATCAGCACCTCAGGCATTGAATGGAACTGCAGGGAGCATATCCAATACCCCACAAAGGGTATTTGCAATTCTTAGGTTTTATATGTATTTTAACGTATTGACTGTTCATTCCAGCTAAAGAAAGTAATAGGTTACCCACCCTGCTTTTCTCCTCTTGGTAGGAGTAGGCTAGTACTGCTTCCTGCCAGGAGGGGGAGTTCCAGTCTAGCTAGGAAGGGAAGAGAGAATTACTGTTTGGATAGTGAGCGATTGAGGAAGCAAATGTCAGAGCTCCTGCTCCCAGGAAACGTATGAGACCAGCACTCCAGAGGGAAACTCAGTAACCAGATCTTATTCTCCGATGAGAACAACTTCAATCCTGCCTCAAGAAAACACTTGAGAGACAAGACAGCAGAGTGATCAGCAAAATACAGCTTTACAGACACTGCTGCGAGGTGGGGGACAACAGTTCAGACACCTCGACCTACCTAAACTATTGCTAGGCCAGACTAATATCAAGTCTGTATTACAGTGGACACCTATAGTCACAAGTGCTTGCTAGTGCCAACCTATTGCTATCTAACCTGCCACCGTACCTCCTCAGCTGGTGCCAGGAACTGCACTTTGTGCTTAATACTGCTTGATGTGTTGCAAGTTATATTTTGCAGTAAGTAAAGAGAGACTTTTATACATTTACTTCTGACCTGATTCTTGAAACCACACTTTCTCTGCACCGAATCCCAGGAAGCGATGGCCTGAGGGACTACACTGTGACACAACATCTCATCAGGGCCACTACCACTCCCATCCTCTGCACCGGCTCCTCAGGGGCTCGCTGCACATGCATGTCCAACGCTCCATTCAAACTCCTCGTCACTGTAGCCATGCAGTGAAAGGGGCTGGAGTTCCCAGTACTAGTGATCATGGGGGTTCTATCGGTAGTGTCTCCAGCAGTGAGACATTTATATGTTATCCTATCATAGACCAAAAGAGATTGGGAACAGTGTAGGGAATAGGTGACTTAGGGATGGTCATCTGCCTGGGTACTGGGTGCTTACCCTAACGAAAGAAATCATTGGTCACATAGGTGCCCATATAGGTGCCCAAGCATTCCACATCTCCATTCTCAGAGGTTATTGCTGCTGTACAAGGGGTCCACGTTCTTTCAAAAATGGCCTGACTTTTCTTCTGAATAAGGACCAATGGAAACTCATCTGTCTGTAGTTTTGGTATCTGCAGGCCCATGAAATCCAATCACAGGGCCTAGCTGTATGTTATTGAGCATGTACTGTACTAGGTAACGTCCACAGGTATGGACATCGGTGGACTTTACCACCATACAAACCACAAACATCTGCGGCTGTGGACACCGGGGGCCCCCTGCTGGCCACAAACGGTTTGCTGTGTAAAGTGACTAAAATAGCGGACATATGGCTTTTGTAGACTGTTCAGCTGCACGGAGGGATGGGGCCCTTCCCAGCTGTAGAGCCATAGTAGTGTCCAGGCTGCACGGCTAAGCTGAGAGGTCTTAGCAGGCTGGCAGGGTTGGCACTTAGGGGTTTGATGGGGTGAGGCTTAGTAGTGTTATGACCCCTGAGAATATATAAACCGAGTGGGGTGGGGGGCACACTACAAAAAAAACGGAGTGCAATAGAGGTTGACCACAACTATATAAACAAATGCTGGCCACAAAGACCAAAGAAACCTCCCAAAATGCACATCCACTGATTAAAAAACATGACAGGAATTTTATTAAGCTACAAAAGACACTCAGACATAATATAAAAATTGTATACAATAAGTACAAGTGCTGGAACAAAATAAGACCACACACCTATCCGGCTCCCACCGAAGCACCATAAATATGGGTGAGAAGGTAAGTAGTCCCAAATAGCAGCTTCAAGAAACATGTAACAGACATAAACTAACAAGTCCACAATAAATGCATGATACACAATAATATGGCATCAAAGATCATATACCATACCAAATGAACAAACAGGGACTGCCAAGGTGGGCCTGGCTAAAAAGAATAGCGCCCCACACGTATCGCCGGCAGTCCGGGTTCCTCAGGGAGAAAATCAAGGGGGTGCGGTTAGGACTTTACTGTTACCATCAGTTTTTTTTTATTATTTTTATTTCTTATGTCATATATTTAGGAATCATATCCATTTTAAAGAAGTAACTCAGTTATGACTATTGGAGGAGGGTGCCAATGGGTTTGACTCTGTTGAGCCTGGTTTAAACCATGTTCTGGGTATAATATTGGCGTACAGGTGTCCAGAGGGCTTCACCACATATGCCCTTGACATGGTAGAAGAAATATACCATGAAGATAAGGTATACTGACATAAACCTGCCGCGCATCTGACTGCCGGCTATAGACACATCCCATGATGCTCTTTGGTGTGCAGCTCATGATATAGAGACGAAGTCTTATAGCAAAAAGTATTTTCTTCAACTAGGGAATGGCGGTGGGGGGCTCACTCTTTTAACATTGATAATGAATCTTCTCAACATCCAAAAAAACGATCCACCCTGGGACCTGTATAATATACAACATTTTACCCGGGGAGCAGTGATGAGTCAGTGCCTCTAATCATGTCACACGCACGTCTCTCTTGGCTGGGACCATCAGGCCTTGTTTACTGAGCTCGACAATTATGTGCACTCCTTTTTGGTATTTTTCACAAATCAATTATTCATCTGCAATGATTGTCAGTCTGTTTGCTCTCATTTCTTTCTTGTGTATTTGATCAGTTGTAAAAACAGGAACTGTCCTTTAAATTTTTGCTTATTATTGGCACGGCTCCTACCTATCGTGTATTGCTGTACAGAGAATTCACGGAGGCAGATTTGTCCATGTCCACTCATTTCACAGACATCTGTGCTGAAGCCAATTCCGTTGTTAGGCCCCGTGCACACGACCGTAGTTTTGGTCTGTGTCCGATACGCATTTTTTGTGGATCACGCACTGACCCATTCATTTCTACGGGTCCGCAAAAGCAATGGATGGCACGCAAATGTCATCCGTGTGCTGTCCGCATCTGCCGTCCTATTCTTGTCTATTTTGCAGACAAGAATAGCATTTGTTACAGTGGGCCCCGTGAAAATTGCGGGATGCACAGGGACCCCATCCGTATTTTGTGGGTCCATGATTTTCGGACCTCAAAACGTATACGGTTGTTTGCAGATCTGTTTTAGAACCGACTTGCGTTCCCCATGTAATAACAATTCTGGGGCATCTATTCTTTTGGGTCTATGTTGTGCTATTCCTCTATTATTGCTAGCTATTTACAGTGAAGGTACAGATGGGTGCTCCCAACTAGTCACACCCATCTGGACCTTCATTCGCGTTTTGATGTCCGTCTGACGAAACTGAGCCAAACGGATCTGTCCTGACACACAGTGTAAGTCAATAGGGACGGATCAGTTTTCTCTGACACAAACTGGCACAATAGAAAACGGATCCGTCCCCCATTGATTTTCAAAGGTGCTCAAGACAGATCCGTCTTGCTATGTTAAAGATAATACAAACGGATCCGTTCTGAACGGATGCAGACGGTTGTATTATCTGAACGGATCCGTCCATGACGGATCCGCACAAAACGCGACTGTGAAAGTAGCCTTAGTTTTTTTTTCAAGGCCACTGTAAGTTCCCAGTCTGACCCTCGACTGTGCAATTTAGATATCTTGCTCTGATGACAGAAGGAGGAAGGGGGCTTGCCAGTAAGCCCCTCTAACCTGGCCAAGGTAGGGGTGAAGAATCGCAAAACAATACTATATAGAGGTGTATTTCCCCTAGACACATTGGGGTCATTTACAAACATTTTTCTATCACTTTTTGGCATAAAAATGTAGCACGACCCCCTTTTTGAGACTTTTTGAACACCAGCTTCCGACACTTAAGAGTGTTGAGGGTGTAGTAGGGGCGTTCCAAGGGACAAATTTCCCAACATTGACACCTGGAAACCTGCATAAATGTTGGCGAAAAACTGCTCCAGCTGGGGTCTGGTCTAGTTTTTCCTCCAGGAACATGGACTGCTGAGGGGGTGCCTAATTTACGACGAGGCACGCGCCAAGTGCAGAAGGGAAAACAAAGATCAACATAAAAAGCCGGTCTTTGCAAATGACCCCCATTGCTCCTATGAGAGAGATGACTTCCACAAGACGGTGCTGTGAGGATGCACCATATGACGGCACATGTAGTCTACAATGTATGGCGGCTCAGGGACTCTGCCGCTGTACAGTCTCCATGTAGCGCAGCATGGGTTGACACATCTGATTATATTTTCTTCCAGAAAGTCCTATTTGTATCCAATCACAATTTTGGCAAACGTGGACAGAAAATGCGCGGCTCTGTGCCATGTGGGAACCCAGCCACTTTTGCGTAATAATAACACCGATACACAGCGTCATGAGACAAAGCCGAAATGTTCCGAATATCACATCTGTCTGCGAGTTATTACAGCAATCAGCGTGTTATTAAACGTCTTCCCGGATTATCCCTCGTGTCATTCTATCATCGGCAGATATTAGAGACCGCCTGCCTACGTTTAATGAAATCAGCCCGCGTGTTATTCAAGGCCCGTGCATGTCGTTGATGCAGCCAGCCTCGCCCCGTTCCTGAGGATCGCCTCGTATTATCGGCTCGCCGGCGTTGCCTCTCACACAGATCAGAGACGTGGGATCAAGAGCGCGCGTTCAGGCTCTCCCAGGCCGTTTCCAACCTAATAATAGTTTATTTCCTCTCTGTAAACTCAATCTATGGCTCAGAAATAAACAAGCCAGGTCCCAGCTGGGGGAATTAGCCCCGGCGCAGGGATGCGTGTGCGCAGGAAGATCACACATGGCTTATTAAGAAGGACGCGGGGCCGTGGGATAGAAATGGACTTTGTCGAGGCAAGCTGCTCGATCTACAAAGGAAATCTATTCCTCGTTATCTGTGGATCATTAAAATAATGTTTCCAGCAGCTGGCGAGGGCGTTACACAACCTGAAGTTGTTTTTGAAAAGCAAATACTGGTTAGGCTTCGAAAATATCTTAAGGCGGTGAATACAGACAGCAAGAAGCCGAGGAAGCTGAAGCAGGAACTTGCTGGATCAATTGGCTGCATTCGTCCACTGCCTGCGGCGGCGGGTGGAGATATTTATGTGCTTATAATGATGCAAAACTTCGGGAGGAAAACATATATCCTTTTATATATATATATATATATAAATATATATATAAAATCTATACTTACCAAGGAATCCTAGCAACAGTAGCCATCTTTCTAGTGATATCCATGGAGATCTGGATGTGTTACCCCCTCCTTTTTTTTTCCAGCAGCTAAGCTAAAGCACGGTAATCACATTATATATAGGTGACCCGTCCCCCTCTCCTGTAACGTCTCAGACCTGACACAAATTAATATCCTATTTTAGGGTAGTTTTTCACAGTGTTTTTTCTTTTTAATAACATTTTTGATGTGGCTAGATGTTCCTATAAATTCTATATGGCATTATCACATCGTGTTGACCACTCGTGACCGCCGTAGCCAATCTCTAACCTCAGAGGTACACCCGACGAGGCCAGTGGCTGGCTTCAGAGGGGACCAGTTGTTGACAGGATGTTATCGCTGCGCCAATTCTTTTTACCGGATCTGTCATTATTTCAGGCGGATCCTGGGGGGTTGTTCTGTTTCCTTCGGAAACCCTGCAACCCTTTTAATGATGCAGCCATTATTTACGAGCATATTGACGCTAGTTTTTGGTGTGCAAATAGCCACAAGACCCCTATGTGCAATGGGCACACGGGCATTTTTACACCGTCTAGGAGCAGCAAGAGAGTGGCGGGCGCTGGGCCAGGGTCAGGACTTCGGCCGCGGCAAATTTACAATCATTTACGCCTGAAAACTGCCGTAAAAGAGGAATAAAAGCTACTCTACTCGAGTCGTTTTTATCCCAGATGCATGGGTTGCTCGGGGTGCGCCTAAAATATGATAAGGCCCACACATCATAAATTAGGTGAATCCTCCCGCAAGTGCAGAGGAGAAACAAGACTTTTGTCACGGCAGGTTTTTGTTTTGTTTTTTTTTACCAAAACTCATCCTCTTTGTGGCCTTTTTTTTTGCCGTGTTTGAGCACCTGATGTTTTTCTAGCGGTGAAAAACCGTCAGAGGATGCTGCAGTTTCCAAAAACGCTGTTTACGGGTAAGGATAGGACTGTTCTATAGATGGCAGGGCTGCAAAAACAGCTACAGTCGTGTGCATTAGCCCTATCATTACAGCTTTCATAGGGGTTATACACAGATTTCCCAAATTGCTGCATGTAAAATCAGCTTTCTTGACATGTCTATTTTAGTAATTACTGCACTTCCCATAAAATAATATATAGAATAGAAAGGTAACACCCAGTTGTCTGTTTATACATTTCCAGCAGGAATAACAGAGGGAAGACACAATGCATAGTTCTAAGAAATGGTGTTGTATACTACAAAGTATCAGGCAGTGCATATGCCATGTGTTCCACCTTTTTTCCCCATATGAAATTAGATCCACACGTAGGTCCAGTATGGGTCATAAGTAGGGTTGCCACCTTTCCCAACAAAAAATTCCAGCCAAGTTAAGCCACACCCCAAAGGGACGTTAAGTCGATGTGTCATAATGTGGCTCCCAATGTTAATGATGCCCCCATTAGTGCCCCCTAGAATTAATAATGCCCCTATTAGTGCCCCTCAGTAATATGAATGCCCCAATTAGTGTCCCCCAGAATTAATAATGCCCCCATTAGAGCCCCCCAGTAATATGACTACCCCAGTTAGTGTCCCCCAGAATTTATAATGCCCCCATTAGTGCCCCTCAGTAATATTAATGCCCCAGTTAGTGCCCCCCAGAACTAATACTGCCCCCATTAGGACCCCCCAGTCAGGGGAGGACTGGGAACTTAAAGTGGCCCTGGAACAAAATACTAAAAGTGGCCCCATTTTGTAGTCGGGTCCAAATTGATGGAAGTCAGGGCCAACACAAGTAGGCAGGGCCAGCAATACCATATTGTGGCACATTATACCAGTCGAACAGAGGAAAATGCCACAGTCCAGCACAAAATACTGCCAGCAGCACAAAATACATCCCCAAAAACTTCCACTGGCCGGCAATGAGGATGGCTCAGACGGCCCCCTGGGCATCAGCCCACCGGGAAATTTCTCTGTAAGGTCTATGGCCAATTTGCCCTGCCCCCAGTAATATGAATGCCCAAATTAGTGCTCCGCAGAATTAATAATGCCCCCATTAGATTACCCCAGTATTATTAATGCCCCCAGTAATAGTAATGTCCCCATTAGAGCCCCCAAAAATAGTAATGCCCCCACTAGTGCCCCTCACAATTACTCATTAGTATAAGCTTTAACTCCAACCCCTCTCCCCCCCCCCCCCCCCCCACACACTTGTGTTAAGAAGAAAAAAAAATATTCACCTCAACCATATGATGGCGCCGCAGTGAACACTTGCTGCTGACTGGATGTGCAGGACCTGCGAGACATTATCAGTCTGGAGTGTAGGTCCTGTCCTGAGCTTCCATTCAACGGTGAGTGTTCACTGCGGCGCCATCAAATAGGTGAAGTGAATTGTTTTTGTTTTTTTGTGTGTGTGTGTGTGGTGGGGGGGGGGGGAGTTAAAGGATCTACTAATGAGTGCCAATGGAAGCGCTCATTAGTAACAGTTGCCGGTAGAAAAAAATTACCGACAGGGACACTAAATACCTGCCGGGTGGCAACCCTAGCCATAAGTCACCTATAATAATGAGCGAGGCACTTAGTGCATGTTTTGATCAAAGTGTATGAGCCCATTCAGCAAGGTAGGCTCTTATAGATGGGACTCACCTCTCTTTTGGGCCTTGGCCTCCATATGAACTCAGGGGACATGGGATCCAGTTATAGTCTGCTCCAGGGGCAAAGCTAAAGGCTCATGGGCCCTGGTGCAAGAGTTCAGCTTGGGCCCCCCTTCCTTCAGTGCTTTGTGTGTCTTCTTATGTGGCACAAGTGTCTTTGGGCCCTTTCAGGCTCCTGGGCCCGGTAGCAACTGCTACCTCCGCACCCCCTATAGCTACTCCCCTGGTCTGCTCTAATGACTTTATTTGGAGTCTGCATAGTGTACGATCCATTCTATAATTCTTGTCGCTGGTCTGGCTAAGATTTGTGAAAACCCCTGTGGCGGCCATGTCCCAAATTTTCCAGAAACAGATATAATTCAAGCTTTAAATTTATAGTGATTTTGTACAGGTTATGTTCCAGTACTATCTAGAACATCAGTGACAGTGTTTGCTAGAGAATTGATGTATTGTCCCTGCGTTCATACTTAGCCTGCTGCCCCTTACCTGCTGATATTTCCTGTCCTTCGCCGGTGGCCATGGTATGTAAATCCTCTATACAATACGGTATTAGCGGTCATGTCATTACGTTGGGTTCTTCGTTATTATTGCTTCTGGCCACACTGCAGCAG